>BJBW01012755.1:3299-13395 GCA_004320125.1 Scolopax mira | reverse complement strand
TCTGGTGGGAGGTGTCCCTGCCCAGGGCAGGGGGGCTGAAACTCAATGATCTTTAAGGTCCCTTCCAACTCTAACCATCCTATGATTCTATGACCTAGGAAATACCGGGGTGTTTGTTTATATACTTTTGCTCGTTGGGGCGGGGGGGCCCATCCTGCCTGTGATGCCGGAGCTCCTGTCTGCTGCCACTCTCCCTTCTCCTTCGCAGACTCCTCAGCCCACCACAATCAATAGGAAAGAATCAATAAAATGCAAAAGCTGCACTTTACCCTGGCTGCCTTCCCTCCAGCCCTGGAAATGCCGTGATCCTCCATTCACGGCCTACGTTAAGGAAGGTAAAGGGAAGAAGAAGGAAAGGTCCTGGGTGACGGATGGGGCTTGCTCGTCTCCCAGCCAGTGCTGAGAGATGCACGGGTATCTTTTTTTCCTTATTTTGCTGGAACTCTGCTGCTTCGGGAACAGGCAGTGCCCTGCGACAGCCTCCCAGGGAGCAGACGCTGGTGTGCTTTCAGACAATCAAAATCATAGAATCTTCTAGGTCGGAAGGGGCCTTCAAGATCATCTCGTCAAACCACCTAGTGGGGAAGTGCTTGCAGAGCCACAATCAAAACATGGAAACTGCTTCTCCTCCTTCCCTCCATCAACCTTATGGCCACCTAAAGGAGGCAGCCTTTCCATTTGGGATTTCCAGAGCAATCTTCACCCACGATATTGCCCCAGGCACCCACCCAGGGGGTGCAGGATGGTGGCAGTGGACCACGGCAAGGCTGTGGGGCAAGCACTTCTTGCTATTCCAGCCCTTGTTTAGCTTTAACTTATTCCAGTTTGTTTCAAACAATAATATAATTTGTATGGGCGCGATGCATTTCACTTCACTGCGAAGTTGGGGTCTCCAGAGACACGCATTAAAATCATACTGATATTGTCAGTAATGTAATTGCCACACGGTCTCCACAGACTTCTATTGAAATTGCTTTCCTCTCCTAATCTCAAGTAGTAGGAACAACATCCCAGCAGAGACTCCAAAGACTTGCATTGGAGTCGTGTTCCCATCATAAATGGTCTCATAATGATCCTCTTTAGACGTTCTTTGAAACTGCCAAGAGATTGGGGCTGCACAGTATTTATTTTTTCACGGCGTTCTGAAAAGGACATTAATGTTCTCTCCCTTGAATCCTGGAGCTCACGTCCTATTAAAAAACTTTATGAGAAGTAACTACTGCTCCACTGCAGTCCCCCACAGAGCCTTCAGTATATATATATTATTATTTCACAAGCTTCACTACTGAGTTGCAATGAAATTAGGAAACATACCCCATACCCAACAGACTGGATGGGAACCCAAGGATCCTTTTTGCTCTATGAAGTAATGATGAGAAGGGAAAGGAAATTTATTATTTCACCCACAAAACAGACTAGCTCCTTGGGAGCCATGTTGGTCCATACACAGCAACCCTAACAGAAGGGTTAGCACACTCAGTCATAAAAGTTGCTGGATTTGTACAGAGGAGGCTGTAAAGGTTATTTTCCTCCCTTTTTTTCCCCAGTTATATATTATAGCCTGAGGGCCAAGTTCACCTGAAGCAGCGACACATTGAGAATGGGAATTTCAATCCATCTGGGGGTAGGGGGGGGGCTTAAACTGCAGGATGGAGGACAGATCCTAAATCTGGTCCACCTCTCTCTATCTTTGACACCTCTTCAACTTAGAGAATAAGTAATCACAGTTTCTGAATTTCTGGAGAAAGTTCTTTCCCAACAGGCAAACTGAACATATGCTCAGGTTGCAGCACAAAGCAAATTTTGTAACCAGCTTTTGAAGTCCTCGGTCTCAACGGGTTTTGAGTGGGAGTATCAGCAAGGTTTTCAGTCCCCTACTGGGGCGTTTCTTATTTTATAGAGAAAGCCACGCAGTTCATGGAGAATGGAGCACCAGAGGTAAAGCAGAGGCTTAAGGGCCAAAGCTCCTAGATTCCTCTCTCGTCTCTCCTGGTCCTAGGATTCACCTGGTGGTAGCACTTGATGGCTTCCAGAAAGCCAACTTAGGTACCCCCAACTGCCCCCCTGCAGAAGGACAGTAATACCACTTACCAGTTTCAAGGATAACTGTCTGCCACATAGGACACAGGAAATTAAGCTTTAATTGCATAAAGAAGAAACTAAGACCATAGAACAAATTATTCTACCTTCTGGGATGTCCAACCACCGCTGCTGCAGAAAAGGGTAGAGAAACCCTTTAGTAGGTTTATACTTACCCCAGCTATTTCACTCTGGCAGATATGGGCTGGAAATCTCATATAAATGTCATCTCTAGCTTTTGGCTGCTTTTGCCATGATATTAGATGGTACAGAGGCATTTCATACTGAATCACAGATTTCCCTAAGTTTAAAATAAAGGCTAATCAGCTCCTTCTAAAAAAACACCAGCAGGGAAATCTACTGCATGTGTCCCATGGACATGAGATGCTTCCCAAGTCAAAGAAACTACTCAGAGCATATTAAAGGCAGGACTTTTTCTTTTGCCTGCTACGCAATTTAGGAAACTTATGAATATATAGCTGCATGCAAATGTAAGGTATAATGACTATTAATAACAATTATTCGAGCACTGGGGAGAAATGCATCAATGGCCTCATCCTGGTACCCATCAGCACCTGATCTTTATCATGAGAACTTACAAGCCAATCTACATAGTGAATTAACTGAATCCCAGGTTATACACGAGAAACAGCCCTGATCTGCTGCCATTTCGCAGTGCAGATCTTAAAATCAGCAAGTATTTTACTTTTATGGCTGAGTAAGATGCCCTATATGCTCGTGTAATATTGAATATTGTAAACTATACTCCGGCTTGCACTGGTGCACTGTAGGGCAAAAGTAATAGTAGCTACATCTAAAATTTAACTATCTTAAGGGTTTGGTATGAGCCAGTTTGAAATATTAGATAATTTTTATGTCAGGAAATAGTTCATTGTTTTATTTTTCATTCCTAGTCAAAATTGCATCTTTTCCACCCGTTAATGAACCCTGCCTAAAGTAGACATTTACATTCAGACTGTTTACCTGATGCATAATGCTTTATGAAAAAATCAGCTCTAAACGATACCACTAGAATTTTATTACAGACTTTTGGTGCAAATAATAAAATCTTTCTACAGCTAATGAACTGCCCAACAAAGCAAGTTTGTTAGTTAATAAAAATAAATGCTTTTAAAAACAATTGAGAGATTAGAAAAATATGTTTTTCAATAAAGACTCGTTTGTACATTTTATATTAATTGACATATATTACATTGAGATTTTCTGCAATTCTAATAGTATGGAAATAAGCATCAGGAATATTGGCTTTCAGGATAACTAATTTATATTGGAATTTTTATATGTATGAGAATAAACAAAGACTTCATTGTTTCATCCAGTAGGACAGGCAGAACATCTGTTAGCAACAAAAAAGATAGATAAGCACCTAGTGATGGACCTATCCTGGCAGTAAACACTCTCCTCTTAGTCTTAAAGGTTTGACCTTTATGTCTTAACCTTTAAGAGACAACATTAAAAACGGAGTAGGAGGGCTCAAAAGATGGGAAATGTTTGCCTTTATGGAGTCTCCATTGATCATACAGCCCAGCACCAGCAGTCACTGCCAGTTTCTTCTCCTGCACTCACTGGAGAAGTTCTTCTGATCCTTCCACTAACTCCTCTGTTAAGAAGAATCACACCAAGGTGTCATGCTCACACAGACACATGTGCATATATGTAATTATGACAGACAAGATGAAGCTTTTTGGGTTCAAGGCTTCCCTGCAAGTATTTAAGAGATATGTTCGTACAGAGCAGTTAATAACACACATACCTACTGCCCAAAGAGCTTGAAGATTTAACCTTCATTCTAATTCTCTCTAAGAGATTAGACTGAAATCTGTTCATCAAAATATCTGGACAATAAAAGTGAAGGGAGATAGTTTTCACAGTTTCTAGAGAGAGCAGACCATGAGACAATGCCACTTGATCTCAGTTACCCCACAGGCTATTGTCCATCACACAGATGTGCTACATTCGATCCAAAATCTCTGTCAAATTACAAAAGTTCATCTCACAGATGAAAAGAGTTAAACACCCAATGAACAGAAACTAAAGCTCCAACAAATACCAAAGAATCTGCAAATTGGATTAAATCAGGTGAGATCCTGGCAGCAGAAAAATGATCCAGGAAAAGTGACCACACGTCCACAGAATCATAGAATGGTTTGGGTTGGAAGGAACCTTAGAGATAATTGAATTCCAAGTCCCCTGCAATGGGCAGGGACACCTCCCACTAGAGCAGGTTGCTCCAAGCCCCATCCAGCCTGGCCTTGAACCCCTCCAGGGATGGGGCAGCCACAGCTTCTCTGGGCAACCCAGTCCATTTACATCTGTCTGACCTGAGAGACTCCTTCCCATCTTCACATGATGATACACACAGACCATGTCTGTGTCAGTCAGACACAAATAACGAGTGAGCATGGGTACCCCCCTGTTTCAGAGCCCCACTGCTGAGTGTGGAACACATCAGGCTTTAGAGGCAAACAGTTACTAAACACAGAATAAATCCAGTTAATTGTGGGAATGGGAAAAAAAAAATCCTGCTCCTTGCAGGTGGCTTGTTGGGATCTTGACACACAAGAAGACCTTATTATAATCACCTTCCTGAGGTAGGACTTTTAAGAGTGATGGACATGTTGAAAGCAGTGAGGGCAACCCAGTTGTGCCCACAGCAAAGGAAAAGGGGCAAGAAGTGCAAAGAACTGAGGGAAAACACACACCCGTACCTCACCGTGACTCCAAAGGGCCATCGAAACCCTCCTACTGGTGACAGTAACTCCATCCCAAAAAGCACAACCATGGGCACAGCATGTATTTCCAGTGCACGTCTCTCCATCCTTTTTCCAGCTACACACGAACTGTTCCTCATCCTTACTCAGAGATTAACTACCTGCACATACCTCAAATTTATCCACTGCTCACCCTGAAGACACAAGCAGCTTTGCACAGTCAAGGACTGCAAGTCCAGACGTGACTTAGATGAGGCTGAAGGTGATGCCAGGGGACGACCACCAGTGACTTCTAAAGGGCCAGGCTTTATCCAGGCTAGTACTTTTAATAGAAACTCTCAAGAGTGGGAATTTCCACCTCTGTCTTGCCAAATTTTCAGCTCAGGTAATTTATGTTCTGCTCTGTAAAAATTCTTTTGACGTTTCACTTGGAGAAGTTAAGCTCCACATCCCTTCTGGGGGCAATGGTCTGCAGCCCCTCAGCAATGCTCAAGGGACCTCTCCCCAGGCAGGTTATGAGGCACCATGGTCTCAGGGGGAAAGAAAACATAGAATCATAGAATGGTTTGGGTTCGAAGGGACCTTAAAGATCACCGAGTTCCAACTCCCCTGCCCTGGGCAGGGACACCTCCCACCAGCCAGGCTGCTCAAAGCCCCATCCAGCCTGGCCTTCAACACCTCTAGGGATGGGGCAGCCACAGCTTCTCTGGGCAACCTCTTCCAGTGTCTCACCACCCTCACAGGAAAGAATTTCTTTCTGGTATCTAATGTTTCCTGGGAGACAGAGGAACCTACAGAGATGCTCTTGAAAAGGAATCAAAGAATTACAGAATTATATGGGGTTGGAAGGGACCTCTGGGGGTCATCTAGCCCAATCCCCTGCCAAAGCAGGTCCACTCAGAGCAGGCTGCACAGGAACGTGTCCAGGTGGGTTTGGAATGTCTCCAGAGAAGGAGACTTCGCCACCTCTCTGGGCAGCCTGTTCTAGGGCTCTGCCACCCTCAAAGTGAAGAAGTTCCTCCTCGTGTTTAGGTGGAACTTCTTATGTTCAAGTTTGTACCCATAAAAAACCGCAATAAAATTAAAAAGAGGCCTGTGAACACTAGAAGAAAATATGGAAAAGCAAAATATGAGTTCTTCCCTTCAGAAAGACAGCTGTTAACAGGTTTGCCTTCCCCTTAAGAAAGCGAAAGCCTACAGGTTGCTGGTGTTTGCACTGTAACCTTCAGAAATCTTCCCAAAGAGGAGGAGATGAGCAGCGCTGGCGCGGGCGTTGCTCAGCTGTAACCCAGCAGTGCCCGATGTACTCTATGTCTATGAAATTACAGCGCTCTGTATGTACACAATCGATCCCTAAGTGCTGTTCTTCTTCAAGGGCAGTAAAACCCCAGGCTCGCACGACCCCCAAAGGGAGAAACGCCGCGATGTGGAAACATCCGACAGCGTCGCGTTGCTTCGTAAGAATTAGTGGTTTGTAGCATAAATTTATCGATGCTCAGAACTGGTTGGAAATGATAAAATATATCTTTAAGCGCTGCATATTTTTTTTTATTTGAAACACCGTGTCCCAGGGTAGTTAAAATTAGAAGTCTCCTATAAGGAAAGATGCTCTCCAGTGCAAAATCAATCACCTCGTCTAATACAATCATCAAGGAACGTCTTTATTAATTATTATTAATTATACAGAGCAGATTATATTTTACTATTAATAAATGCTACTCTTCTTTGCTGGACAGATGCTAAAAAATGAGGCCATTTTAAAAGGGGCAGAAATAAAAATTGAAAACATTGCACATTATTTTATTCTTGGTGTTAAATTTATCTTAAAAAAAAAAATGAAATCACTTCTAACTATCCTGTATGTTCAGATCATCCTGAAACATCTTCAGAGAAATCTCCTCTTGTAGCACAACAAAATCTCCTGATTTCTAATGGTGATTTTCTCACCTGTATTATTTGTCACATCCTCAGTCTGGCATCAAAGGCTGGTGGCAGATATTAAGTGCTGGAGATGCCCCTCTCTCCCCCTCCCCAATGCCAAAGGACCTAAACAGTACTTTGAATGCCATGATTCTGCAAGAAGAAAGGCTTTTTTACTACTTATTGATTGTCACTTGGGAAAGTCCACCCATTTTGCTTGATTTACAAAAAAAAAAAAACCAAACACCAACACCCAAATACAAACAAACCACACAATATACCAGAAGAAAATTTCCTCAATTTCAACAGCTTTGGTTTCTAAAGTTCCCTTAAAGATGTTTTTATCACAGAGCAGTGAAATGCCAACTTGGGCAGAGCCCCCCCAGAGGATGAGAGTAGGAACCCCACAATTCAGAAGGAGACACAGGATTCACTTTTGGCAATTTTTCCCCTTTCCTCATCCCTTCTGCTAATAAAAAAAAAATAAATAAATAAAAATCAAGTTGATATGAGAGTGAATTCTGCTTTCATAGCCAAGATTCAGAATTCATATTTGTCTCCTGAGCTTGATTCCACAGGAAGCCTCGTGAAGCGAGAAGCCTCTGGTGTACAAGCGTTTTAAAAGATGTGCTCAGTGGTTTTATATTTATTTTTTATTGCTGCCTTAGAAGAAACTCCTGCCAAGATATCACACTTTTTAAGAAAATGCAATAGCTTCCCTTAGTAACTCTCACTCCAGTGACATCTTCTGCTCTCACACCCAACCCTATCCTCCCAAAACAGAAAAGAGAAAAATTGCAGATCAGACATTTAACTAACCACGCTGAGAAGCAGCTCACGGGCCAAAGCCCAGGCAGCATAAACACAGGTGTAAGTCATACATTTTGGGCATCACATACATTGGGAAGGAATGGAATCGTATCTTCTTAACCTGAGTAAGCCCCCATTCACCCTTACTGCTCTGTAAGTAATGGTCAATATTAATAATAAAGCCACCAGAGGTGAGGATGGCACTGCCACCGAGCCAGACCTCTAACCAGAACCCTGGGAAAATAAACCTATGATCCCTTCGAGTCTTTTTCACACACCTGAGCCACCTTCCTGGTCAGCAAATAAAGATGAAAAGCATTCTGTTCTGCAGGGGGGGTAGGCACCAGGTGAAATAAATACGTTGCCACTAGAGAAGCTCTGCCCCTTATTGAATACTGGAGCACCATTAAGGCACATCGCTGGCACCCACGACAAATATAGCCCTCCTAAATTTAAAAGACCCATTTAAAATATTCCTAGACACAGGGAACATTTAACAAGTTTATAGTGAATAGTGTAAAAGAAAACAGAACAATTTGGTTTTCAAACACCCAGAGCTGATACTATTGACATTGAGCTCCCCCCCAGCCTTAACCTTATCTTCTTTGTCCTTGTCTCTCCCATTATTCTTCCTGCCTTTGTTTACTCGCTCTTACTTTCCTCCTCCTGTCATTTACACAGTAACATTATTTTAACGAGTACATTTGAACAGGAACTACACCAATTACTACATCATCCATTTTTGCTTCGCCTTTATAAAGAAAGGGTGAGGAAGGGAAGGAAAAGACTAAACCGAATGCAATAGTTTCGAGTTCTTTGCTAATTTCCACTGACGTCTCAAGTTAAGGCTGCTCTGCAGAGAACGTGTAAAATATATTCAGTGCCGTATAAGTAATGACATATCAATTAACTGTGTCACAAGGTCTAAAAATATGCAAATTACTGTACTTCAATTAGAAAAATCTACATCCTTGGAGAATATTGTAAATCAGGAAATTTGGGAGACATTAAGAGTAATCAGTGAAGGAAAGCATGCACTTTTCCCCGTATCCTATTTTTATACATACATAATGAAATAATTATAGCTACACTGTATTTATGCCTCTGCAAAAATATTAAAATCTTAAGATCTTTACAATGATAAATTTAATCCACGTTACGTTTGCAGACAACATTAATTATATGAAAAAGAAATCTATTATCATTCAATATAACTAAGTTGAAACTAATTTGGACATGTAAATTAGACACACGACTTTTCCCCAGCACCGGCATATTAGAAAACAGACATTCAGGAAAGATATATAGATTAATTAAAGAGGTTGCATATGTGAAAAAGGCAAGAGTTTCATTTGATTCTATAACCAAAAATATGTATCGAAAGAAATAATGTATATACTTATTTAGAGAAAGAGAAAAAGCAAGGTTTTCTGTTTTAGCAGCAGCTCTTCGATGATTCTTCTTCTGCTAGGAATTCTGCATCCTACCCACAGCCCATCACGGAGGACATACACTGCAAACGTGTATGGCAGTGTCAAGTTTGCAAAGACCAGGTCACTCACCACCCTACCTGCTGGGGAGATACCTTTTGTTTGAAATTCTATTTGCATCTGTTCCAGAGATGCCATAGGAATGCATATAAGGAGCAGGTACATGACTCAGATCTGCAGTGGCTCCACTCCCACAAGCTACTGGAGCCCAGTCCAGAAGGAGACACTTCCCGTCAGGGCTCCAGAAGAGGAGGGAGGGTCTGTTCTTACCCACTCTGGCTGTCTACATCCTGAAGAGCCTGTTCAGAAGCATGTTCATTGCCTCTTGTTCATCAGAAAGCTCCTCCATCTCCTCAAAGCTCTGCTTCTGACTATAGGGTGACCCTCTGAGGCCTTCGTCGTCATTTGGGAGTATGCTCAATCCAGATCACCTCCTAGAGGAGCCACCATGGTTCCTTCACCAGCTGGTGTGTGTTAGGAGAAGACTATGAGACTCCACGAGATGTCTGGGACACTTGTGGAAGATGCAGTTACTCAAGCACACAGAGAACACACACAAGGGCAGCCAAATTCACACCTGTGTGACCAGCAGAGGTAAGGCAGTCCAATACCCAATCATTAAAGGCACAACTTTTTAAGTACCAAAATTACAGCGTTGCACTCGCATTTATCTGAGGCCTCAGGGGCACCCGGTGGCCAGTGAAATTAATCACAAGTAACCAAGGAAGGACCAGCATCATGAAAGACACCGAAAAAAAAGACCGAGTCCTCTAAGCCCCTTTGACACGGGAGCTGAGGCCACCAAACTTGGGAGCTGGAGCACCTCTGCTATAAGGACAGGCTGAGACAGTTGGGGTTCTTCAGCCTGGAGAAAAGAAGGCTCCAGAGTGACCTCAGTACCTCTTTCAGTACCTAAAGAGGCTACAGGAGAGATGGGGAGGGACTCTCAATCAGGGAGTGGAGCCATAGGAGGAGGGGTGAGGGTTTGAAACTGAAATGGGGGAGATTTAGGTTAGAGACTACAAAGAAATTCTTTCCTGTGAGGGTGGTGAGACCCTGGAACAG
>BJBW01012753.1:0-61345 GCA_004320125.1 Scolopax mira | reverse complement strand
TTGACCTGGGCTACTGATTTCACCCCCATCTTTGTCCCTTGACACTCAGGTTCATTACCAGCGGGCCTGGTTTTGTCCCCTTCCTCCTCAACTTTTGGCTAGAATCCCTGTATGTAGCCTTTGTCAACTCTTAGCCTAGTACCCTTTTCTCCTCCTAGGAATGGGTTTTCCAATTGTTCTCTAGCAGTAATTTCTAAACATCTATCACTTTTCTCTGATGAAACGTCAGAGTGGGAGTCCTCGCTAATGAGGCTTCCTTCAAACCGTGGCATGCTTTCCTTAGGTTTAATCTTGACAGGCCCAGTTATCTCCCCTTTCCCCCCCCATATCTAATTTAAAGACTGGTCAATGAGCCCTGCTAACTCCTGCACCAAAATTCTTTTGCCCCTCTGGGACAGCTGCGTCCCACCTGACAGTAGCATGCCAGGTGTTTCATTTAGACACCTATGTTCGAAAAACCCAAATCCCTGCCTGTAGCACCAGTCCCGGAGCCACAAGTTGATCTGTTGCCTCTTCCTATCGATGTCTTTATTCACAGTCATATGCATATGTTTTAGGTAGTCCTGCAAGAAGCAGCGAGTTGGATTTGAT
Source organism: Scolopax mira (assembly GCA_004320125.1). NCBI lineage: Eukaryota > Metazoa > Chordata > Aves > Charadriiformes > Scolopacidae > Scolopax > Scolopax mira. The sequence continues at coordinate 60,754 of BJBW01012753.1, read as the reverse complement.
GACGCTTAAGGGTCTTTTACAGCTTGAAATTTTTGTGGTTCAGGGCCACATAGCAGTTAGGTCCAGGGGATATTCAGAGGACACTGTAATGCACAAAATTACAATGCTAATTTTCTTCTTCACATTCCTGAAGGAACTATTAGATGAAGTACAAAGAATCACGTCTCTGATTAAATGCATCTAGGATGCATTAAGAAAAGCATGAGGTCAACTCTGCAGCTGGGGAATTGAGTTTTGTGTGTTTGTTTATGGTGTTTTTCTTCCCCAAAATGATAAACTGCCAATGGATGAGGAACAATTCGCTACTAATTTTTATCTCAAAACTGTCTCAACCTTAATACCAGATTCAGATAAACAGATAAATGCAGCTATCAATAACATCCAGAATAGACAACTCAAATTACAAGTGGTACATTATTATTAAAACTGAAAGATATCTCTCCCTCTCTATTCAGTTCATTTGCTAATATCAGATATTTTCCCAATACACAATTCCAGAGGGATTCTGTTTTCCTTCTTACTCTGTGGCTCAGGTTGCATTTGCCAGAAAGAACCCATTCCCAAAGAGGAACCCGTGAGCTTTTATAGCTCAACTCCTGTCTAGGAGTAACATAGATAGAATTAATTTATCCTTAATTCTTTCCCTGAAAAGGTGGCTTGCTTCTAGGCCTGTCTCTATGTAGGCCTGCAAGATAGAGACTGGAACAAATTTAACTGAAGTACTGTGAAAATGAAAACATCAAGTTGCTATTTTCTAGATATAATTTTATAATTAATGATTACTTGTCTGAATGACAGGTAGAGCTCCTTTGTCAGCCACCTAAAGACTCTGTTAGGCCAGTCTGACAGACAAAGGTTATAATCCTGGTTTATCACCTTGCTACTGCTCCCTGCTTCTTCACTCATCTCATCCCTGTCTCTGCCCTCTTAACCTTTATTTCTGTCTCTGATACTCAGTCTTCAGCTGATCTGATTCAAATCAGGTAACTGGCAGATAACTATTCCACAAAAAAAAAGTAAGTAACAGGATTTGTTTTTCTGTCACAGTAGAAAAATAAATTTCTTCAGGGAATGATCCAAACCTTTCAGCAGAATGAATGTGTTTCCTCATTCCTCATTTCCTCATTCCTCTTTCCTCATTCAAAACTGAAACTTGACATGAGGTAATAAATCACTTCTGAGGGACAATAAGTTGGAATAGCTGATCCACATGTATATAGGGTTTTTTGGTTCTTCTATTTATTTTTTTTTCTTTCCTAGGGATACCATTAAAGCCATCCAAACCAGGTCTGGAGCTCTTTTGGAAAAAAGGCAGTCCATCCTGCAGTTTCAGAGCCCTTCACAGTTTGGACAGCTCAAAGATTCTGACATCTTGTGCTGGACATTAGCCTTAGGGAAGCTATTGCACAGTCTCCAGCCAATTATTTTCCACATACCCAATTCCTTTAAAACAAAAAGAACCATCTAAAACTTCCTTATGGGAGAACTTTAAAGTTGATTAAGCCAGATGGCTTCAAAGATGCTTTCTGCAAACTTATTTTGTTTTTAAGAAAGGGAAAAGGAAAAAAGTCCTACATTAATTCTCCAAACCTATTAAGGACACAAAGATAGCCTTCTTAGATACTCAGTGGCAATGATAGTCTCGCAAAACATCTTCAATTAAGTAGTTTCATTTCCTGAATCCAGCTATTATCACTATTATCACCCCACACAAATTTTCCCCCAGCTTTAAGAAAATACTTTTATTCCCCATTTTATAATTAAAAGTATTATTATAAATGAAAACCTATGTTGGGTCAGAGGTTAAAAATGTTATGGTTATGTACTGATTCTGAAGCAGGAAATAAGGTTAATTATTTTCAGCCAACTACAGGCTTTTTATGATCTTCAGCAAGTGAATTAAAAAGCAAACAATAAGAACCCTTCAGCTTTTACTTTTAACCCTTTAGTTATTTAAACACATTAAACTTTTGAAGACAGAAATTGTCACTTATTAATTCTCCATTTAGATCTTGATAGGGTGGACATTCTATCCACTGCGCTGTACATAATAGCTCACATTGCTTCAGTATCAACACAATACAGTAGCAATACGACAAAATCTCCTAAAAAGTTGCGTGCAGGACAGGACTAGGGAAATTTAGAAAAGGAAAAATAGAGGATCCTTTAAAAGTACACTTGTTAGTTCATTTTTCACTGATCCATATGAAAGTAGCCTATTTAAAGTAGAAAATTACAGTAAACACAAACAGTCACTTACTGTTTGCAGCAGTTTAATATGAAATCTGTGAACAGTCCCACTTTGTAAAAGTCATAGAAGGATATTAACTAGAGGGTTTTGACTTCAGATGAAAGGTAAGCAAGAGAACTACATTCTGGTTGACATGTTCAGCCAGGACAATTTAACATGCAAAAGAACTGTTCTTGGCTAGAATAAAGTGCAGATGGGCCTGTAAGTGGGAGATGTTTTCTTGGATATAATATGCAAAGGGTATGCAAAATGATGTGGTGTGTCTGTTAGAGTAATGAATTGTGACTCTGAAAACAATGAACAGTGCTGGAAGGCACCTACTTAGAGATCAGAGTCTGGCTCAGTGACACACTACATAGAAGAAAAAAAAAATCTATTCAGAAGCACAATACTTTCTTTCCCGACTGACAGATACACATACACACCATCCTTTCATTTAGGTGGAAGAGTGCCCCTTTATTCTCTTAGCCAACATGGGGCTGTGTAGGCATTAGGCTGTTTAAGAATTTCACATTGTTCTGAAGTGAAGCAATGATGAATGTTGTTAGAAAGTGAAGGAGGAATATCTATCATGCTAAAGAAACTAGATAAATAATAGAGAGATGATAGAACCTGTTCTATGAAACACTGTTTTAGGAGTATAATCTTCATGAGCACATGGGATATGGATCCAACCTAATCTCTTACCAAAAAATTTTGAAATTAATGTTACAAACATTACCGGAAAAATTATTTGCAAAGAATGAATCTCAACCTCAATTATTCATCAGACCATTTAACAGCTGCCATTTGCAAGGCAACCCTATAAAATTCCTAGTTATATCTTCACAGTTCTTGAATTGAGGACAAATTGATCTCTCCTGTCTTGCAAGCAGCCCTCTTGAAAAGAAAGAAAATGTACATTTAATTGCTGACTGACTTGAACTTACTACAGTCCTAACAGCTTCACCGTAACAGTAAAAAAACCTCTATTTGCTAGAAAGCTTGTAAAAATATACAAAAAATATACAAAAATTATTACTGAAGCGGCATAACTTTAAAAAGCCAGGGAGAACTCACAAAGGAGCAACTGCTTCATTTTTCCTGCCTGCAGGTATAAGAGAACCACTCCTCCATGGGGCTGAGAGCATCTTTGTACATTATGGGTTTCTCTCAAGCGTAGTTAGCAGCAGTGACTCTTCTCAGTGGGGTCATTATTCTTTTAGAATTGAAACAAAACATACCTGCTGTTCCCATTGCATCAGGGAGACAACAGTCCCAACTTGCTGTCACTTTTCTTTTTTTTTGGCTGTCTATGTTTAAAAATGTCTTCTCCTCATCCTCTTGACAGACCAGCATAGCTTCAACTCCAATGAACAGTGGAGTAAATAAAACGAGACACTTGTCTAACATGTACAAGAAATTGGCCATCTTCAGAAGAGTAAAATAGGACAAAAATAGTTTCTCAAAAAAAGGTCTATTTACCAGTAGAACAACAGAGGCAACATCCCCCACCCCCCCAAAAAAGAACAACAAAAATCCACTTCAAGAAATAAATATCTGCCAGATAATTTTGAATTTCTACTAAGCAAACAATTTTGATGAAACAGTATTTGCTTTGACTTTCCTCAATTTTGGCAGTAAAAACGTTCCAAAACCACAAGGAAAAAAAACCATTAAAACCCTAGCAAGGATACACCACTGGAACATATGAATGAAATTCCTTTCATTTATTCCATTACCTCTAGTCTAAGACAAAAATATTTTCCTTGCAGAATCATTACACATCATATTAAATCCATCTATAATTTTAGTCACAGGTGTAATAAGGAAATAGCCCCATCACCTTAATCAAAGGTAGGTTATTTCCACAATCTAAAGCTAATCGAAAGCAGGCAGATGGCTCTAAGAAACATTGCTTTCATCACATAACAGACAGATGTTTCTGAATTGTCTTTTGTAATTGTCAGATAACCTTGCATGTCTTGAACACCAGTATGAGAGCTCTCTTAGCTTCTAGCTTTAGCTGTTGCCATTTATGCCTCAGAAAATAAAAGGAAGCTGACAGGTTGAAGATAGCAATGTCTTTGCACTTTGGAAGCTTTACTGCAGCTGTAGGAAGGAAAAGCAGCTACAAGAAAGGGACCGTGTAGCTGTCTGAAGTCAAGGAGGCAGATCTGGAGCTGAAGGAACCAGCTGGTTTCAGGTAACCCAAAGCAGCTCAAGCATTGTTCCCAGTTTTAAAGTCTGCATACATTCACTGGAAACACATCCCCAGATGAGCTCTGAACTTTTCAGGTTTTTTAATGTTTCTAAGGGAGCCAGAGATATTACTCCTGTAGTACCAGTCCCAACTTGAGATTTTAAGTACAAATAGAAGATTAAAATTTAAAAGTTAAAAATAAAGTTAGATGCCATAGACCTTTACGAAAAGACAGACACAGATGTGTGTCTTACAGAAATGTGTGGAAACTGGCAGCACACATTCAGATGCTGTATATCTAGAAGCATGGCCAAAAAATAGTGCATTGGCTCAAGGACCTAAATGTAACTATTTACTTCTAAAGATCATGCAGGCCATGAAACTTATACTGATGAGAAAATATTGGAAAGGAAAATTGAGATGATGACTTATTTATAAAAATGCTAGAAGATTCCATGAACTGTGAAATCAAGGAAAAGAATACAAACATTCTTTAGATGAAGATTTTGAAAGATGCACTTAGGTCTAGTCACATATGAGTTTTTGAAACATTCAATAGAACTATGTATTTATTATTCATCATAACATGCTTTTAAATATTTGCTTAGCATACCACCTGTAGTAGCCTTTATTCTCTATATATATTCACCATAATACTGTAAAATTATTTAACTTACTGTACATAGTATATAGGAGTTATTTTTCATAAAGCTGTGAATTTTGAAATTATGGTTGCTGTTAAAAAACACTTGATAAACCATGAAAACCAGAGTATCTGAGACATTTCAGTTATTTCACTGTATGATGAAACCATACTGTTATTATGGATGCTGGAGAATATTAAACCTAGTAAGTATGTCTTAGATTGTCAGATACATTCATGGTAAAACTCTGCCTGAAATAGAAATCCATATACTCTTACAGAAGCATAAAATTAATAAATTTTTCCCCTGGTGAGAAAACAGGTACAGGCATTTTTCAGTATTTGAGGGAGGTCTCTGACAATGTAAACTGACAGAAATTCAATCTAGAGCCATATGCTGAATTAAGTCAACTGAGATTCCAGCCTGTTGACAACTATCAAAGACCTCATTTGTGACACTTCTACTTCTTCCTCATGAAAGCTCCAAATTAAAGAGGACTCTGAACAACAATTGGACCCCCACTTCCAGTATAGTCACTTTTCCCCTATTTGAAAAGATGAAGTCATAGATGCTTAATGAAAACAGCAAAAAGTGTTTGAACTGAGATTTGCTTTACCTTTCTAAAGAAAAGTACACATAAACAGACACAGAGATGTATTCTTCTCTTCAAATGTGTCTTCTCAGAACTTCAAAGGCTTTAAATCCAACCCAATATCAGAAGTTCTCTGAACTTATAAGATCTACTTACATTTACAATTGTAGCATGCATTGAACAAAAATCCAATTAGAGACCTTTTGTCTAGCGTCCACTTTAAGTTTTATAAAGTCATGTGAAAATGGCTTTTATCTCTAAAGGGTTTTGGAGAAAAAAAAAAAAAAGAGTCAGATTTATGATGAAAAGTACTCAGAGACTGATGTGATGATTTTGCACAGGCACATTAATAGTAGAAGGAACATCAAAGGGCTGCTGTTAGCAGCAGTTATGCTTTGCAATGTGATGCACAAGGGAGGATGTACAAAGAAAGCTGTCAGAGGCATCCTTCTGGGTCTAGTGCTATTCAATATTCTCAGCAGTGGCCCAGATGATACAGTAGAAAGTAACTTTATTAAATTTACAAATTATATTGAGCTGGAAATGTTTCTTGAGATGCCTGTCAGCAATATGATACAATAATACTTACGTGCCAGCATATTCTTGTTCTTGTGCTTCTGACAAACCCAAGCGCCTTGAGTTCAGTTGTCGTTATATGCCATGAAAGAGTCTGATTTTGTATTTCCAAGTAGCCACCAATGGCCAGTTTGGATGTTTTCCTTTTAGTGTACACTATTCCTTAACACGCTTGTGCACATTTCAAAAATCACCCACCCTTCAGACTGTGAACATCCCTATAACCAACACAAAACTACTCCTCTTGACTATAGTCCACACTGCAACTTGCACATCAGGGCTAACTCTTTACATGCTTTCAGTTTCACCATCTTTTCCTCTTTATTACAGAGTCATGTATTGCTTTGAACCTCTGGGATTCTCTTGAAATAAATGCTATTATTATAAGACAGAGAAGTAGTTCTGATTTCAGAACAGGTTTTGAAGTCCATATTGTAATTAAGAGCTGCTAGTACTAGCATACTGCCCCCAGGATTTTAATCTTTTTATCTACTCAGTCCAATAGAGATATTTATACTAAAGTCTGTGGATATTTGATCATGTCTGTAATCCACTTGGTGCAATGGCCAAGTAATTAACTATATTTACAAGAAAGAAAATTATATACACAAAACTTTAAGTTTCTTTGTATACATGAATATTTTTTCCAGTATTTCTTACAAACAGAAGCTATTGGAAATACCAGACTATCAGCAATAAGATAATAGCAATTTGGGGGAGGAAAAGGGCATAGTAATTATTTCCTGTGGAGAGCAGTTAACTAAATAGATGGGAGTGCAGTAATTGAGACACAATAAGGCATTTGAAAATTATACTGACTAGCAAGTTCAGAGCTCTTCTGTGGAGAGTCCTTTCTAGGCCTATCTATGACAACATTTCCAAGGGTATTTGCTTGGTTTGGTTACCATTTCAAGCAGAAAGTTTCTTTCCTTTCTTCCAGAGACAAAATCTCAGTCTCGTTAAGGTTTGCAATGACAGCTAAAATTAAAATTTTGAATTAGCCATGGCTGCATTGCTCTGCCGACAAATTATCCAACTTTGAAATACAGAGTGAACTCAAGCCTACCATAGTTTCCAGCTGCTGCACACTACCCTGCTGCTCCCAACTCAGGAAAGGGTATGATCATGTCATCTCACAGACCTGATGGTACGGCGCTGCCAGGCCAAAACAAGCCGGCCCAAAACATGGCCAGACTAAGCACCATTGCACCACAGCCAGAAAATCAGGAACACCTCTCTGGGTCAGCACCTAGCCATCCCCAGGGACCTCACAGCCAGGAAAGTGCAGAGTCAAGTGCTGCACTGTGCAAATACATACTCACCAGTGTCACACCACCCTCTGCCTAACACCGCCCGCTGTGAACCATGGCAGAGCATGGGGCAGACATGCCATTTGTCTGGACCCAAGAGGAGAGAGCAGTTGAATGAGAGATGAATTTTTGCTGTAATATTTATAAACACTTTAAATCTTCTACAATCACCATCTTATCTAGTTTCTCTGCTATCCAGGGGGGCCTGTTTTTGTAAGTAACATAATGGAACTGAATATGTATGAAATATATACTTTTCATAGACTTCTCACTAAAATATTAATTCTCAATTCACAAAATTTGTATTGCACTGAGTCAGTGAAAACTAAGACCTTCATTATCTGCTAAATTGTGGAAATTCTCCCTCAAACACACCTTTAGCTGCACAAACACGTGTAAGGGGAGCTGAAGTAGGTGATCTCTAAAGGTCCTTAGAGGTCCCTTCCAACTCCAACAATTCCATGACCTCCATGACTGTACAAAATAATTGTACATTTCTTGTTTCTTTAATGTAATTATACGGATCTGAAATTCTTTTTCCTTGTAAGAATATGCATCCTTTAATTTTTTTCCAAAATTATACCAATCCCTACATCATCATCCTTCTTAATCAAATACAGAAATTAAATCAGAGGCACTGATGAGGAAAATATCAGCAGAAATGCACTTAAGCTTATTACATAATACTTTCTGATTAGAGCCCCAGCACCACTTCACAGATTGAGACCCATGATTATATTTTCAATTTGGTATGACTGAAATGTTTTATTTTCATCTAAATAAGTGAATTTTCTGTCTAAAAATCAGAATGTAAACCAGACTGTACTCCTAAGACTGCAATTTTACAGAAAACTATATAGGTACAATATTAAATCTTCCTGTTTCTGTGTTTCCTATTCAAATATTTAAGTTGCTTTTTCTTGGAAACATCTGAATAGTTTTTGAAAATTCATGGAGAGAGGAAGAAGATGCAGATTATTCAGACAGTGGAAGATAGCTGTAAGAAGCAAAGAACATCTTTGGAAATTTCAGAATCCACTGTTCTGTTCATCTTATTATAAATAAAAGTCTAAATTTTAAATAAAAAATAATCTGGTATGGTGATTTATCTTAGATTTCAATTGATATCTTTCTGTACCTCTATTTTGGACATTCAAAGAGATCCTACCTATGAATGTAAGGAAAAAAAACAACTCCTATATTTGAAACTTTTGTATTTAACTTTTCCAGAAATTGTCATATAACAGGCGTCTTTCTTTTGAAAATACAGTATTTTTGTAAGACATTTTTCTACTTTTAGTGTGGCAGAAATAAATATACTTCCAGTATGAAGCACTGGTTTATAAATCCATAATATTATGATTGTCTTGTTAATCAGTTATTTTAAGTAGTACTCCTCAGTGTATCATTACATAGCTTGTGTGTACTGCAAAAAACATCCTTTATGAAAATGAAGTGTTCAATGTGAATTAGTTAGCAGGTTAATTAAACTTTTTAGTCGATTAATGATTAGTTAATTTTCACTGTGTTTTGCCACAGACATACAGCATTTCATATATAAGACAAAACATATCTTACAAGAGCCTTTACTATACCGTTTTGATCATTTGTCCTCTAGTGAGAATGTAAACTTTAACCAGCTTTTGAACTACAAAATGTTTACCTTTTAATTCTGTAGCTGAAAGGAAATTATTCTAGGCCAAAAAAAGCTAGACTAAACAGATCCTTTACACTGACGTAATCTATGCTGACAGAAGAAAATCTAGCCTACTGCTTCTACAGTGTACAAAACTTTTAGAGACATGACACTTAAGCTTGCCCAAAAACCTTATTATCTCCACTAAGACAAAGACGGTATGTGCAGAGGGGAACTTCACTCCGCTAAATTCCCTCCCAGTGCTCACAATGCAGCGTGACACGAATTAGTGCACTGAGTGGACCTGTCTGCTTCCCACATCTGTTGCACAGGTTTATCCTGCTCAGAGGATACAGCGTTTCAGATGCCAAGCAACAGGCTCCAGGTACAGCCATCTGTCTGCTGATGCATTTGCCCCTCACTTGCTCCTTTTCTGGTTTCAGTCCAGGCCTTGCCTGACATAAAGTTGTTCTCACCCTGCCTTCCTCTGGGAGGCTTGGCACCAGACACAGAAAAGGAGCACACAGGAACACATGCTGCAGCCTTACTGTGGCTTCATTTTTGGTTCTAGCACGTGGCTGCTGGCTGGCTGGTACTTTGTGGGCCACACACTAGGCAAACATAATGAAGGCTTTTACAAGCGTAAAATGAAAGCAATCTCTTTGTAGGAGGACTACCAACTAACTCCAGCTACCATTCCAGTCAGGTACTCACGGACTGCCTTCAGCGCTCCCCAGCTGCACTCCCTTTCCACAACTTCCACACCTCTCCACAACTTGCATGCTACAGTGCCATAACTGGCACTTCTTCCCCTCTTTCTTTGCCCAAGATTTTTCTTTCAAAGCCAATCAGTGTGTGCTTATGTACAGGACAGCTGGTCCACATGCCTGTTGTCATACTGAGCCAAAACTGCCTTTTTCCTCTAATATTTCCAAGCAAACAAATGCAAGCAACATTAAATTCACTGGTATTGCTATCCACTTGGATACAGTTAAATGATGATGAAAAAGGCACAGTGCATTTCCCAAACGTACAGGACTTTTTATCCTTAACCTGTGCATCTCATACCTTCTTGAGGTGCAGCACCCAGCACAGTACTATGATTTCTTTCCTTCTCCCAGGTGAGAATTCCTGTATAAAACAGGATATAACACTATAAGCTAGAAAAATATATCCCTGTGTGGCTAATTTTCTAACTACTTCAGATACAGCTTCTCTAGCACAAATCATTTAAAATGGCTTCTGCATAAATTCCTGGGTACATCCATATAGAGAGACAATAATGGAACTGGAAGAAATTACCTGCAATCAGGCTGTGATGAAATTGAGCATCAGCAGTGACCCTGCAAAGAATGACATGAGTGTGCCATTAAACACTACAACTCAATTCCAGACTATGTCACCATTCAAAGACTGAAACCTTTGCAAGTCTAGGAATTAAACTGTATTGATAAAAATGGAAGAGGTCCTATTTGCTGCCATAGAATCATAGAATCACATGGGGTTGGAAGGGACCTCTGAAGATCATCTAGTCCAGCCCCCCCCCCCCCACCAGAGTGGGTGTATCTCAAGCATGTTGCACAGAAACTTGTCCAGGCAGGTTTTGAATGTTTCCAGAGAATGAGACTCTGACACCTCTCTGGGCAGCCGTCTGGGCACCCATCCTCCTCATGTTTAGGTGGAACTTCTTATACTCAAGTTTGTGCCCATTTCCTCTTGTCCTGTCACTGGGCACCACTGAGAAAACACCAGACCCGTCCTCCTGACACCCTCCCTTTAAGTATTTGTATGCATTGATCAGATACCCTCTAAGTTTTCTCTTCTCAAGACTAAAAAGACCCAAGTCCCTCAGCCTCTCCTCATAGGAGAGATGCTCCAGGCCCTTAATCATTTTTGTCGTCCTTTGCTGTACCCTCTCCAGCAGCTGCCTGTCCTTCTTGAACTGGGGAGCCCAGTTTTGCTGCCATCTTAATAACAGTTAAAAAAAACCAAAGTAATATAAAAAATATTGTATGAGAAGGTGAAATTGTCCAATACATTAAGTATGAAATTGGGCTTTAAATGTTTTGAATAGTGAATCAAACACTACATGTAGCTCTTGTTGTTACATTCTTTTTCATCAGTGTCTGACCTCCAAAGGTGACCCTTAACATTACTTGGAAATCTATCACTTCCAAAGTGAAAAGCACCAAAGGACTATATATGGAGCCCAAGAAATCTGCAAGGTAATCGCTACCCTTCAACACTCAGCTGCTTATATAAATGTCTACACAGGGAAAAAGAAGTCATAACCTCTTTTTGCACCTGCTTTGTAAGTAGAGGGAAACAGCTTGGCCAGATGTGTCTTAGTTTGAGGTAAAACTGAACCAATTTTGTATTCTGTAATTGTGCGTTTTAGCTAGGCCTCCTCTAACTCTCTAAAATTAACAGCATATTGTGGAGAAAACTGCTCGTTCTCAGGGTGATAAGGCCAATGTTTGTGCTACATGCCAAAGAATGGTATGCAGAGAGGCCCTTGCTTACACTTGTTGCTCTAACAACCAAGGTCAGCCAATTTTCATTATTTGCCCCTTAGAGGGTTGGAAATGGAAAAAACGTAGAGGGGTCACACCTTTGGGGATCCAAACCTGACCAACTGGGGTATTCCATTCCCACCTGCCCCATGCTCAGTATAAAAGCTGAGGGATCAAAGGGTCAACTCTCTTCTTGTGATGGCTGATGTCCAAAGAGGATCCTGTCTGTTCATCTGCCTTTGATCCCAATCTGTGCGTTCTCCTGACTCCAGAGCTGTTCCCATCCATCGCTAGTCATTGGACTTCTCCAGTGCCTTCTGGTAACAGGACTGTTATCCTGGGGGCTGGATCCGTTTTTTTATATATTCTATCTATTTCATTATTTTCTTCTTTTTTAATTTTAATATTAATTTCTTCATTTAATATTAATTTAGTTCATTCTAAATTTCTGAATCTCCTCATCTCTTCCTCTCTTCTTTTTGGGGGGTGGTGGTGGGGGGGAGGGAGCACCGGCCATCTGTCGGTCCGGTTGCGGTGATTTTGGCTAAAACCATAAGAAGATGAAACTCCTAACAAAATATCTGCCATGAAATTCCTATGTGTCAGATTGTAAGTGTAAAATGTGTGACACACACAACAATCATGATGTACTGAAACTGTCTGGGGGAGATTGCAAGGAAAGGGAGAAACACTCACATGCACACTCCCATGTGCACCAGCAGAGATGCGCTGGGGGTGGTGATGCTCCAAAGGATTTCCTGAAGGAGCCAACAGGCAGCCTTCCCACACCATGCTGCTGCAGCTTCTGCACCATAAACAGGTGTAGGATTTTGAAAGCTGCCTCAATATCATTCCACATTCCTTCCTTCAGAGGCTTTAGGACCCGGCAGAAGGCAGCTGTAACTAGGAAGGATGTACTATCCCTTCTCCCAGTTCTTGCTCTGAGAAGAATGTGGGAAGTGATCCAAGATCATTTGCCAGATCATTAAACTTCTCAAATAATAGGGCAGGAAGAGTCAGTGCCTGGAGAGCAGAAGCACCCCAGAGAACTGGACCAAAGAAAACCGGAGTTGCATGTAAGCAGAAACAGGTAGCAGAATGAATGGGGCTCCTGGAGAGTCCAGAATAGCAGCTGTTACCATGTTCTCTGGGCTATGGAAAGCAAAAAAATCACAGGATTTTGCTGCAATTATTCCTGGTTATCTTTGGGCCTGCAGAAAAGTAGAAGGCAAGGCACCCTTTCAAGGTGGGGGGACACCAAGCGTCTCCTAAATCCTGTATCAAATGGGGATACATGCAACACTACACATGGGAATAAAGGGTACAGTACTCACACTGGTTGCAGATTCATGCCTTTAGACACACCCAATGGTAACAATTCCAATTGAGGAGATAATGAAGATAAGAACCCACCTCTCATTTTCTTCTTGGCTTTTGCTTTTATAAAATACATACTTCCTTCTCATTATACTAGAGATACTAGTCTATTTGAGCCACACTGTACATTCTTATCACAAAATTGCCATAGTTTAGAACTCTAGATCACTCCTCTAATACCATCGGTGTCAGAAGTTTTATGAGGGTGTCTCTAAAGAATAGCACTGCATTATTTGTCTGAATAATGAAAAAGTGGATTGCATTCTTTTTGCCCATTGAAGCTGTCTGTCACATGCAATATAGATACTGACAACACAATGGTTAAGTGCAATGACTATAAGATACCTAAGGATGTTTTCTGATGCTTGGATGGTATTTACTGCCTTCGTAATGCTGCCTGAAAGAATCCTCATAAATGACAGACTCTTCTGATTACAAAGAAAAAAAAATCCCTATATTAGTAGTATAATTTGGAAACTGCTCTTTGTTTTTCCACGGTTCAGTAATATCATTTTATATCCGGCATTTTAAATCTTTTCCAAATGTGCTTACCTATTTTCTGCCTAGGGCTTTACAATACATGACTCAATAAAAACAAACAAACAAAAGGAGTCCAGGGTGATAGTCTATTTAAAAAAAAAAGGCAATATAGTATTACAAGAACTGGATCCAGATTTTGTGATAAAATTTATTACACTGAAGTTTGGATCAAGGCATTGAAATAAGGTATAAAGTAAAAACCATCCTTAATACCTGATGTACAAAATAGCCTCTGACTCATGGGAAGGCAAGATTTTGATTGCATTTGAATTAATCTTTTCTGTTTCAGAAAAAAAAACCCAACACAATTCACCCAAACCCATTTTTGGCTATAGGACAGATTATTAAAAAAGAGATTATTTTTACTTCAGGAGTATCAGAGCCAAGTTTAAGTCTGTGCTGGAAAAGGTGCTTGAAAAATGCTGTAAATAATAGTTGTATAGTAGGGTAACCACTGCTAAGTAGGCCAAGATAAAACTATGATTCAGTTTTTGATATTCTACAATATAAGATAACACATAAAAGAAAATAAAGTCTACTTTGTGGAGAGCAGTAGAAACTTAGAGGCAGCAGGGTTGCTCCATAGTGGAGTGACTGAAAAAGAAATGAAAGTAAAAGGAGCCCTACATAGTGGGGGTAGTGGTTCTTTTATGCCAGAAGAAAGTGATGAACTTAATAGATACAAATGTGCAAAATATTTCATGAAACCCACATCAGCATGGAAACACAACTCAGAAAAGTCTTTGCTTAGCTTCTCCAAGTCTCTAAACTCTTCTCTCAGGTTATACCATCCCATTTAGATGAGGAAGTTCAAACCAGACCATGCAACTATTCGCTGCCTACCTTAAAATTTCAGTGCTGAATCTCTTGGTTCTTTTAGCTTGTTCAGTTCTCATTTGAGTTTTATCTTTTTCCTTTTTATAACTCAAATGGAGGCAGAATTATCTGGGCAGCGGTAAGGAGAAGGGAAAGCCTGGCAAGGAGCAGTGGTGTGGTAGGAAGCCTTGGAGATTTGCAGGTTCTGCAGAAAACAGAAGGGCAATAAGAAGGGCCAGCAGGATTGGGGCAGTCACAAAACCAGAAAATGGTAGTATTTTTAGCTGAAGTCTTGATAGTCTTCATTCTAAAAGACCATATGACACTTTAAAAAAAATCAAAAAAACCCTCACTCTTCTTCAAGGAAAATCTATTGAGTCAACTACCAGCTAAAATGGAGACTGACTCTGTGCCCTACTCCATCAAATATGCCAGTGGCACACTCTGATGCTGGGATTTCTTAACTTGATCCTTGACTTAAATGCCCTTTTAACATGCTCATTAGTGAAACTTTCTAATTAAAAAATGCAAGAGCTAAAAAGGCACCCTCTCTTACACAAGTCACATGGAACCAACCTGAACACCTACATGGTTCATTAGCTGAATTCACAATTTCAGATCCCAGAGTAGTTCTCTTCTACTTCTGCTAATTGAATAACTTGTTGCAGAAATAGGTTGTTATCTTTTTTATAGATGTGTCTCAAAAGACAGAAGAATTTTTCTATGGAAATAAAGTTTTTGCTGCCTAGAATACCTCAGGAAGATACCACAGAAAATTTGGTCATTTTTAAGAATTTTGGAGGGAAGTGTTTTCACTTCCAGACACCCTCTGCCCCCTCCATCTCTCACCCTTTAAAGTTACCACCTGCCATGGTCCCCTGCACAGTAAGCATGTAATTTGATTTCATACCCTCCTCTGTCTTACTTTTCTTGTGCCATTTTCTCACCCCTCTTCATTGATATTACCTCCCTTCATCTCTGTCTTTCCATTTCTTTTCAGCAACAGAACAGTGTCCTAGAGACACTAATATCAATCCCACATGCAAGTTATTACATGTTATCATCAAGCAATCTGCATTTAATTACATTCCCCTCAACTGCTTCACGCATTACTTCTATAATATGCCCAGTATTGTAGTGTATTTTTCTGCATTTTTTAAATCTGTGGCAGTTTCTAAAGCATCTTCACATCTTTTTGAAATGATTGATCTACAATATCTGTAGGACAAACTCAGTATTGCAATGGTCCTTTTTACCTTTTCCATGTAATACTATACATTAGCAACACCATATTCTTTCTCCAGACTTCTAGTTCCAAAAAGTTGAATATCTAGGTGCATCATACACATACTCTCTCACTGCAGCAAAAGAATATCTTCAGACTGCTGCCAGTGTCATAACACAACCACACATCACAAGGCATCAGCAAGCCATTTACTCTTTTGAGATAATAATGATAATAATAATAAATTGTAAGCATAATATTCAAATTAATTACCATCCAGTTAATAATGAGGATATTATGGAATCCAGCTACACATAAGTCACTAAAAACAATGACATGTCAATATTTCTTATGACTTAAAATTTGAAGCATTATTGATGCATTTCTATTTTAAGATGAAGTTTCTTAGGCTCTAGTTATGAAAAACAATTCCCTGCCCATATTATAAAATTTGGTGACACTTTATCAGTGACACTGTTTGCTCAAGATCTCTTTCTACAGGCATAGAAACTGCATTTTAAAATACATGTTGACTTCCCATATAACATACATTTGCTGTATGGCCTAGTGACAGTATCAAGAATGCAAAATTCAATCATTTACCACTAATAACTATGAAGGAACCATCTTCTTAGACAGGTTGTGTGATGTACTTGAATGTCAACTTTTTTTTCCCTCTGCTAAAAATAAAGCACTTATCAGATGTATAAATAAGTAACCTCTCAGAAAGGACTTCAAAGACCTAAGTATCACATTATTTCTATTCTCATAGTTAATGATGCAGATACAATCTGTCCCAGTAAAGAACTATTGGTACGTACAACGTTGTTGCCCTAACGTCTAATGTTTTGGACCAGAGCTGCCTAAAGCTTGTTAGCAGCAGATGTTCTCTGTGCAAGATAGGGAAGGATTATGCAATTCAAAAAAACCATTCCTTTCCAACTCATTGACACCTAAGGAGACAGAAAGCAAGCACTGGGGTAATCCTGAAATCCCGTCCCCATCTATGGCCCAAACACAGAAACAGGGATTCAGAAGACATTGAACTGCACACTTAATAGCCAAAGCTCAAAATCAGCAATTTTTTGATTGTAACCTGAGAAAAGAATCACCTCTTAAACACCTCATAATGAAAAACATTTTCCCAGGCATTAGAAGACTGAAATCCAATGCCTTTCTCAGCCTGAAGGAGCTGAAACCAAAATCTCTAAGCCTCCTACAAGAATATTTATCATCAGGCAAGGCACAAAGTTGAAAAACCTACCTACGCTCTTCTCAGTGAAACTACAACATTGCTGAAAATAACTGAAGATGTGTGAACAAGACGTGTCTGTGAATCTGTTCCTTGTTCCCAAGACTCTTTCTCCAGTTTGCATTTGAGAATAAAGCATGGTAAACCTCCTCTCTCCTCCTACTCTAGCAATTTCATACAGAACAACTGCACAGTAGTACGTGCACCCATTCATCCCCTCCCAAAGATAACGCAACCATTAGGACTCATCAAGGATCCCTGCAGAGCAGCATATAGCTTCAGATTCCTCATTGGGCTTAAGTAGGATTCAGGTGCTGAGCTGATTGGATGGAGCAATTACAGCCATAAAAATGTGTAAATGTAGCTGTTTTGAAAACTCTCAGGTCAAACAGAAGTGCTAATGATCTGAGACCGATTTAGAGTCCATCAACAACTGATTGGGGCTTTCAGGATTAGAAGCTTCAATTCAAAAGCTTCCCTTTTGTCAAATTGCACAACTAGATCTTAAGAAAATCCATATGTTACATAGAGAAACCTAGCAGCAGAATTGCTTATTTCCTGATGGCCACATAACTCCTCAAAGTATTAAAGCCATTAACCATGAAATCAATTAAAGCCATTTAACAATGGAAAGTATTTGACTGCCAGTGTATCCTCACAATGCTTCTTTTAGTGAGATATGCTTTGAAAGCTATTGCAATAATTCCCATAGTCCCCTTTGTCCTGATGCAGCGAAATACATGTCCTCTGTGACAGTGAATCTTGTTAGGTAGTGTTCTGTATGTTGGAGACATTCTCCAGTGAATTAGAAGACATTCTAAACACAACTGAGCAAAGCTTAAGCCAGTCAACTTTTCTTTAGGTTATAGTGGGCCTTTAAAGGTTTATTGGATGTGTAATAGACCATTCTTCAAAGCCCATTGGAAAAAAATTGAGGGAAATACTTTGGCCTTGTCTGCATTTTTATTCTATTAATTGCATGTACTTTGACTTATAAACAAGATGTAGCAAACCAAAGAGAAGCCAGAATTAGTTGTGTAAGACCCTCTACTATCATTTCACCTCAAATCTGTTGAAAATACATACAGCTTAACCCACCAGAAATGTGACATTTTTCTTCACAGAACCACAAAATGATCTGGGGTTGGAAGGGACCTTTAGAGATCATCTAGTCCAACCCCCCTGCCAAAGCAGGTCCACCTAGAGCAGATTGCACACAAGCATGTCCAAGCAGGTTTTGAATGTCTCCAGAGGAGATTCCACTACCCCCTGGGCAGCCTGTTCCAATGTTTTCCCACCCTCAAAGTAAAGAAGTTCCTCCTCTTGTTTAAATGGAACTTCTTATGTTCAAGTTTGTGCCTGTTATGTCTTGTCCTTGTTCTTAGACATGATCAAGAAAGTTGAACATGTGTCCAACTTTATAGCCAATAGAACTATAGCTAAGTAGAAAAATATTTTCTATTGTTTAACAAAGATTTGCTTAGATTAAAATATTAACATGAAAAATATATCTACTCTTAAAAAAATACCCTCGAGGCTTCATGACTTAAGATGACACTGAGTGCAACAGTAAGTAAAGGGTTTAATAACAACTATGCTCTTCACAACAATCACCATGATATTTGAATTACCTTGAAAAGAAAAAGAAACTTTGCTTTTAACCTATCTTCCTACACTTCATTCATCTGTGTTCTGAAAACAAATTATATTCCCTGTTGTGAATTTCCCTTCCACATCCAACATTTCAAATCTACATAACTTAATCTATACACTAATGGACTCCTAATTTTCTGGGGTAGTCAACCACACAAAACACTATCACAGGTCATTAAAAGAAGTGGAAAATCTAAACAAAGACATAATAATTAATTCTATGCAAGTAATAGCTCTACCACAAACCTATGAAAAAATATTTATAGTGTTGTTTTCCCAAGCAGGGTGTAATTTAAAGAGCTAATTCTTCCACCAGTTTATTTTATGACTGTCACATCTTTAATGTTTTAAAGAAATAGTCTCTAAATCTGTCTGTCCAACTTTCAAATTTTCCTTGGTTCTCTTTCTCTTTTGCAGAATTTCTTTACAGGAAAAAATGAAGTATTGCATTATAGCATTTCAATCGAGTCTTTGCTCAAGTGCCATATTAAAGAGCAAATTAAAGCAATCTTTGTGCTTAGTTTTACAGTGCAACCTATCTGCACAGCTATTTTATATATTTATCTATATAGATCTATATAAAAAGCTATTTTAAATGGCAGTAGTCATGAGTGTTATTATTAGAAGAAATGCATTCCACAAGCACACTTCTTTCAAGCTAAAACTTTATATTTTTAATATCATAATTTATTAATTCCTGTAAAGAATTAGTTTGATAGTAAAATGAAACATATTTAATTGTCTCTGCACAGCATCGGAAACTCATAAGACAGTGTTTTAGTTTCTCAACTCTTATATATTCAAATTTGGGGGGAAACCTGTTTGGTAATCTTAGCACAGCATGCTGATTTCTGTTGATGGAGCAATCACCAAAGAGACTAAATGGGTCAACTGATCTATTGCTACAATCTAAAAGCAGTTTAACAAACAGCTGAGGATGAACAAAATTCTGGTGGAACTTCTTTTTTCTCCAAAATTCAAAGTCTGCTTCCCAGCAAAGACATCTGTATTATAAATTAAATTCAAAGTCAACACAATGCTTATGTTGGAGTAGAGGGGTCAGAGTCAAGAGAAACACAGCAATAGTTTAGGATTGTGTGTTCAGCCATTATTACAGGGTGAGGATGCTCCTGCCCAGCACACGCACCTGAAGAGCCTTATCAGTCACTCATTTATAAAGTCCTGACAGTGAAGCTGGGAAACCTTGAACCAGTACTGCTTCAAAACTTCCTACAAAAACTAATTATCTAATTACAGAACTGTTGATTTTGTCTCTAGTGAAAACCAGTTGTTTTTATTGATTATTTTCCAGAAAATCCTTGACATGATATATATGTAGTATGCCATATTCAGCAGAAGAAACAGAATTTTTGAAAGTACCATTAGGAAAACAACTAGGTCAATGGCATCCAGCTCTTACCTCTATCACGTTCTGTAACTTAGGTATTTTTCACCTAAAGGAGAACAAAACCACTACCATGCAAGTGAAACTAAGGGAGGTTTCCCTGATGTATAAACTACCGTGTTTCCTAGAAATACTGCCAGGGTTGCGTTTGCAACAAGCGTGCCTTTAATCTCAGAAGTGTCAATGAAATGGCTTCTAGATTTGCTTTGTGACTTCTGTAAACTGCTAATATTGGCTTCTCTGCTAATAGGAAGCTGTAATTTGTCAGTAACCAATTAGCCCAGGTATAATGTCTGTCTCTTCTTAGCCACCTTCACTCAACTGCACAAACAGAAATAGCACAATAGGAGACTTGTGTGTGAGATCTCCTCTATAACCTGAATGACATCAGTAAGACTTTTTTAATGAGAGAGCATGAAGAAACAGTTACAATGCCATGTGAGTGAGATTGCTGTCATTTCTAAGGCTCAATAGGAAGACAGGAGCTTAAAATCACCTCTAAATCATAGAGCAAAGAATGAACCAGAAGAGTAGCAATACTAATTTTACTTGGAACAGAAAATGTGGTTTTGATTAATTTTAACACTGTAGAATATGCAATAGAAAACCATAAGTTTTCCATTTACCAGCTAAAATTCCAGGAACTGATGCACTTCCACTTTGTACTTTTTAATAGTTTTTTTACACAAATGTGTTAATTCATCATCTCTGGCCACTCTGTAACATTCACTACTGCTGGTAATCAAAGGTCTTTCTTTTTGATAAGCAATTCTATGTACCTCATGAAATGTTAGCTCCAGTAAAGAATGAAATATTTTCTTTTTTATTGCACTGCTTTGAGACTGTCATGGTCTGGAATGCACCATTAAGGCATGCATATGACTTAGTACCAAAGAATATGAATTACTTTTTTTTATTACCCCAAGTTCAGCGTACATCCTAGATATATACAAAGGTAGAGAACATTCTTCATGACATACAGAATCAATTTCATCAAAAAATTTCCGATACAAGCTGATTGCTCCACTGAATTTTAAATTTGTGAGATAAAGTATGTTTCTTCAAAAAAATTCCAGAAAGTCCTTTTTTTTTCCCCTCAAAGGGTGCATTTTCTTTAATAATTCAAATTAAAAAAAAAAAATATGGTGCCTTCCAACTATTTTGTTCAGCATTACTATCTCCTATCTATGTTTTAACCAATTTGTCAAGTAATTACCAATACTGTCAAAACACATTAATTTAAAAGCGCAGAACAGATCTGAGTTGGCTCATGCTTAATGGATGTTTGTGTGTGCATTTCTGTATGGAAAACAACTTTTCCATCCAATTAAAACCTTTTAGATTTCAAAGGGAAGTCAAAAAACATTTAAAATTAATTGGAATATTTTTTCATTCTAGTAAACAACATAAACTCAAAAAAAAAATCTATATACCCTATACCTGAGAAACAGAAATAAAGAAAATCTAGAAAATGGAAGAAAAATTTAGAAAATGACACAATGAAAAATTCCAAATTTTGTATGAAGAAGTATGCCAAAAGGCATTCCAACAGTGAACTTTTTTTTTTTTTGTTAGAAAGTAGAGTTTTTGACAGCTTTTCTCAAAAAAATTCCCTTCTATTTTGTGAGGTCTGTAGTTTGGCCAACAAGCAGCACCAAGCAAAATGTAGGTTTTTTTGCACTGAATGGTCTCCAGTCCTCACGTGATGAATTTGTGGGTCTTGGATGCATTCATGGCTGTGTGACAATCAGAAATACAACCGTGACAGTCAGAATTAACAGGCAAGTTGGCTGGCAGTCTGTCTGTCTGAAGAGACAATAGAAAGTGAATGAGCCTTGTAGTTAATCAATGGTTTTATTCAGGAAAGATTTTTATTCAGGAAAGATTTTGTTGCCACTGCTCTGATACCACTGCTGATTGTCTTCAAATGCGTGTGTGTATTTGTGTGTATTTCAGCACATATCTCCTAGACTCTAAAAATACAGACATATCTTCTTACACACACACACACAAATTGACTTAACAAAGCACATAATTGAATTACACAGTTACACACTAACATCCAGGTTGTAAATCTATATTAAGTCCAAGATTTGGTCTTAATAATGTATTCTTGCAGGATTTCACCAAAAACATCATTTCCAAACAGTACTGGGAAAAAGAATGTGCTGAAATGTTAAATAAAAGTGTCTCTTGTTCCCTTTGGAGTCCTTTAACTCATCTTCTTTGTTAAAGTTCTTTCAATGACTGTTAATTAATTGCTGTGATTGAGGTCAAGTTTGAAGATGATATAAGGTTAATTTTAGACTCTCTTGAGTGCAGACTAAGAAACTCATTACTGTTACTGACGCTTGAGTGTTGAGTTAGGTAGAACTATAATATCTCAGCCTCTAAATGATACTGACCTTTCTGTAAAGAAATATTGCCTTGGCCTGTGTCATAGAGGTCTCCTCCTAGTGCCTTTTTAATTTCTTTGGTTACGTTGCCAGATTATAAATTAAAAGTGAGAGCTCAGTGTTTCTAATTAATCTAATGTTCTCCAAGGAGGCTAGCAAATATAACGTAATAACACATGTAACTAACCTTAAGTGCTTTTAGCAGAAAATCAATTAAAAAGAAAATGAAAAGAGAAAAATTGTCCTGTGCTTACTCCACGCTCACTATCAACTGGCTTATTAGAAATTGCATGATTAGTCTGATTGTTGGCCTGCAAGAAGCTCACTAATTCTAAGGTAAGTTTGTTGTTGGTAAGTTTATTATAAGGAAGACTCATAATTTATAATCTGTGCTTTTATTATAAACATTTCATAGTGAATCTGAAATGATTACACACTACCCTAGATCCACCACTTACAAAGTGACAAACAGTAAGAGCAACCACTTCTGACATCGTCCATACCAGAGTTGGAAAGCAAAGGGAAGCAATGCAGTAGGGCAATGATCTATTACTATATCTTGTTGATTCCCTTGAAAATCAAAGCCCATTCCTAAGTTGTATTTGTTAAAATCAACAAACAATTGTCTGTATTTCCTCTAGTGGAAATAGAGGAATGAGTTGAATTATAGGCAAAGAAGGAAAACGGAAGTATCCAATAAATTAAAACCACACACAGTCTGAGTGTGGTTTTAATCAGTACCTGCAGTCATCCAGCATGTAAATGTGGTTTGCACTGATGTGTCGGAACTACCTTTAAACTTGATAGTTTGGCTGGCGACAATGATCTGCAATCACTGACCTCAGCAGAAACTTCCCAGGTGTGGGAAACTATTCAGCTACCTTCAACCAAGCTCCACAGTACAATTACACCCCTGTGGGTGTCCCATGGTACACAGTCCCATGGTAGAGTCCTTTTGCATATATCAACATAAGGGGCAATCATACCCCATAGCTCTATAGTAGGCAAACCCTAAACAAATTTTAAAAATTGGATTTAGCCAGTTAAATCTATCAGGTCTTTTAGGCACTGTTATGGTCTGATCAGAAACAGGAGCCTTAATATCTCTTGGTTGAAAACTTATGTGGCCATATAGGGAGACATATGCACTATCAAAAGCCAATTCTAATAGAAAATAAACAGTGACAATGCAAACTTCAGTTTATGCTCAGTTCATGATGGGTATTTCAATATAGTGCATTTGTGGGTCAAATCCTTTGTGGTTTGTCTAAAGAATGTATCTCTCTTGATATGAATTTCCAGTGAGCAAACAAGCCACTAAACAGTCCCTAAAACTGTCAGTGATATTCTCTCTTTAACCTGGACTTTGTTTCCCTCTGGTTTTGTCAGAATTCAAGGTTATACAGGCAGCCTCACTGTATTTTCCCAGAAAGTGATCTGAAACAACAGAACTTTATTCACACTAAATTCTTGTAAACAGGCTCAGCAAAATACCCAAAAACATGTGTTCAACATGAAAAACATTTTATTCACACTGAAAAGTCTTTTGGCACTAACATCATATCTGCAGTTAAGGAAACCCTTGAATACTTTGATAAGGAATAGTCAAATTTCCTTAATAAATGTAGGCTCCAGCCATAAACAACATAATAATGTCAATTAATTCAGATTATCCATTCCAAGATAATGAGTTTCTTTAACCCTAGGATATGCATAAAGAATGATCTTCATCATTCATAAAGAAGATTCTATTCTAATCTGGTCAGAAGATCATAAAGAACATTCTAATCTGGCCAGAGGAGATTAGTCTTATTGTTGAGACATTCAAGAGTAAAACTAATCTTGATTCCAGAAAAACTGAGTGCAGACTTTAAACATAAAATATCCCAAACTCCTCTTCTAAATTACTTTCTTGTTTGGTTGGTCAAAAGGAATTTAATTCACAAGATCCACATTTCTACAATTTTTTTTGAGACTGTTTTGGGAATTAAGTAAATTAATGACTTCAGCAATGCTTATGCACTTGACACTGCCTTCTTCCTCCCATAGATGGTTTGGTTAGACAAGCTTGTCTTAAGGGTATGACTGCCAGGACCAAAACTGTCTTTGAGGTTGCTGGCTTTTAAATTTCTCCCTTCTCTGATATGTCAGGACATTCAGCCATTGCAATGATAATTTTCTTGAGTATTACTGGTTTGATACCATGACTCAATTAAAAAAAAAAAAGAAGAAAAAAAATGTTATGAAAAGATATTCATAGAAGTCCTGAAATATTTGATTGAAAACTATGGCAAGAAAATGTAAGTTTTCACGTACATACTGTGTACATACAACATAGCCAACAAAAGCATCAATGAATAAAAAAGTTTAGCCCAAGTTGGAATATCTTGTCTTTATTAAGCTTACATAACACTTTGATGACTAGGTTTCTTTCCAACATTTATATTGGCTACAAACAAGGAACTCAAATATTAATAAAACATCAAAAAAAAAAAAAAAGGAATTAGATTTAAGATCCTAATCATTGTTCACCTTCTTTTGCCTTAAATTTTAATCTGTTTAGACAAACCACTGTATATTGGAGCATCTATTAAATTTTCCTTTGCCAATGTGCATGTGTTAAAAGAGAAAACAGAACTTTTTAGAAGGAAGCATGCATGCAGTCCATTCTACAATAGAGCTTCAGCATCACTAACAATCCATTTTACTGCATAAATTCTCTGCATGAAAAAATGGGATCTGGGATGCCTGTGACATTTCATGGACAAAAAGATTCCTGAAACAGCCCTCCTCACTGATAAGAATTTCTTTCTGCAGGGATTAATTTGCTTGTGCAGAAAAAAAAAAAATAATAAAAAAAAAATCTTGTGTTGCATTTGGGTTTGGACTTTTTTGTTTACAAGATTGTCTTAGAATTCAAATATATGTCTTTGTATTTAAATCAATACATTTTTTCTTAATATTCATCTCCCTCAATGAGGACTTGCATTAGAGGGATACATTTTATATTACACAGGAATACTAGAAGTATCATCTGGCTTTACTGCCCTGCAACATTAAGGTATACATGTAGACAAGATCTTGTTAATGCATGTTGAACAGGACATTACACACCTTTTATACAGAAAGTGATCTTTATCCCTGTGAGTATCAGGAAGGTCGCACAGATGATTTGTATGAACAAGGAATACTTACATGAGATAAATGTCTTCAGTTTACTATAACTAGCATTCATGAAGATTACCTTTTTATTTAATTACTTTTTAAAACGTTAATTAGCTCCAGTATGCCAAGTCACCAGAGAACGAAAAATTCTCCTACTAGCAGTTTTAGAGTCCAAAGAACCAAGCTGGATCACATTGGTTTCCATTTCAAAAGTGATTATTCTGCAGCTTTGCTGCAAATTGCTACTTCGCAACAACAAAGCTGAATGTTTGCACTTCTTTTTTTTTCTGTGAAAACAGAATCCAAGAGATCCTGTTCACAGCTCCCTAGTTTCTTTTTATTTGCTCACCATTTTAAGAGGCAGGTGGAAACAATGGAGGGTGACTGGATGGGAAGGAGGGAACAGGAAGCTCAATCCTGCCTGCCAAAATTTGTCAAAACCCTAAGCTGTACACACATGCCCTTATGGCAGCTACACTACCCTTCAAGGGCAGGACAGCAACACCAATTCTGCCTCTGGTGAATAGCTTGGCCTTCAGCCCTGCCACCACCTTTCTTAGTGCCTGGATAGTGCTGTATCAATAGGTAAATTTCTGTTATCAAGCAGAGGCACATCAGCCATCTCAGGGAAGCATTAGACTGTCCAATTTAACAAATCAGTACTTCTTAGGACAGTGTCCTAGGTTACATCTTTACAGACATGCTTTCCAGATATCCCTTAGCTCCAGCCAAGCCTTCTCTATGCAAACAGGAAAGCACTCGAGCAACTTCCTTTCCTAATGGATGGCAATAGTCTTCACCATGAGTGCCTGCTTCCCATCTCTAATAAGCAGGCTGAGCAAGTCAGGGCTCCTTTATTCCCTAACTCTTTCCTGACTCCTACCTTTCCTCAGAAAGATTTATACACTTCTTCCTGACAAAAATGTTGCATTCAGTGGACGTATCTGTACGTTAAATTTAAACACATACATAAAACTGCCTCTTCAGGATTCAGATCCAGGACCCTACCTGAAGAAAACCTCAGTATTTCTAGAGAATATGAAGTGGATCCCGTACACTGACCAATTCACTATTGTGAATTGTTCCCAAGATAAACCATATGCATCCAGGCTCTAATTCTGTAACTGATTCACAGCAACTTTGTTCTGCTTTTGTCATCCCTTGCTGTCCTAAAGACATTCCCATGCTGAACAAGTAGTAAGATGACAATCCAAAGTATGTCTTTGACCTTTTTTCTTCATTTTTATTCTCAATATCAGAGTGTCCAAAAGTAACACAAGCCACCTTACTTATTTTTGACTGGAGAAATTCAGGAAGCAAACTGGGAACAAATATTTTTTCTTTTAACAGGAGCTCATTCCCAGTCAATATCTTCCTGATATTGTGATCCCTTCCCTGTTGCTGGCATTTGCTGAGATTGAATTGATGCTGCTACCAAAATGATTCATCTAGCCCTCAGTATGCTCTCTGCCACAGAAGTTGATGAGGAAGGCTGCAAACCAGAAGCACTATCCTGCCATGCATTCCATAAGATGGACATCTCTGCCTGAGAGCAACTACTGTGCTAAAGAAATTTGAAATGTGGATCCAATTCGTACAAGGCATGACAAGAAAAGACTCTTCCATAACACATTAAAGTAGTCCCATAACCTGCTTCTGTAAGGGGAAGGCACTTCAGCACTTCATAGGTAAATAATTTTATATTTTTAGTGAACTATTTGGTAAATTGCCTCAAATGTATTATGATTGGTAGCAAATCTACACAATGTAATTTTGTTTTTTTTATTTTGGAGAAGACAACCTTAATCCAAAAATATAATCTCAAATAGAAAAGTCTATATTCTATATCTCAACTGTGAAAGCCTATAAAGCGATTTTTGTGTACCTGTAATTTGGTAGAAACTCCAAAGGGCTGTGCTTCAATATAATTAAGGTCTAAATGAGGATGTGAGGCACTGAGGATTGCAACAAAAATAGCAGATGTGTAAGGATAAGAATAGGAAGAATTTACGCTGGCCCCAATCCAAACATGCAGAAATACAACATAAGGACAATCCTGCCATGTGAGACTTTCTTCTAAAAATCAATGATCAGTATCTAAGAAGAACATACCTGCATGGTACAGGTTGCCTGGAGAGGCTGTGGAGTCTCCACCCTTGGAGATGCTCACAAAAGCCATCTGGACACAGTCCTGGGCAATCAGCTCTAGGTGACACTGCTTGAGCAGGGAGGTTAGACCAAGTGACCTCCAGAGGTGCCTTCCAACCTCAACCATTCTGTGGAATATGTAGATGGTAGAAGCCTTAGTTTTGACATATACACGTATGCAGATTACATCCTATTATTTAATTACAAATTACATCCATTGACTTTATAATTTCCAGTCTCCTTGGAAAACTTCACTTTTTAAATTTGTTGAACTTTTAAAACAGAAACTCAAGACAAGAAAACACATTAGAAACAGGAACTAACAGCACATCCTGTGTTTAGAATTAAAAATGTATAGAGAGTGGTGGTGAAAACTGGATATAGTAGAAAACCAGAATTTTAGCACATTCAAAAGTAATAGCTGCCCAACTATAATATTTGCCTTGAGTAGAAAAATCATTCTATTATCTATTATCACAGATGACAGTCTATGATAATAGTTTCCCAACTATGATAGTAGTTTGCCATCAGTTGAGAAATAAAGGCTACAGAAAGCAGAGGCTCTCACTGCATTAAAAGAACTTAAATGAAAAATAATTATCTGTACTAGAAAATACAGGTAATTTTGAGCATTACTTTCTGTCAGTGCAGCACATTATTTTCTGTCTCCCATTCTTACTTTCAGATCCTGCTGTAAAACTAACTGTAACAATTTCAGAGTGCTGCAGAATGGCTATCATGGTGTGTTTTTATATTTAGCTACTGATAATGCTTTCCAAAAGGAAAGGGCTCATAACCAAAACTGTGAAAAGAGAAAAGCATTTTCCTAAAATGGCGGCATTTGGGGAGATATAGTGAATGCAATCATTAATCTGCAATTTTCCTAATGAACATGTATGCTCTTTTGAATCGTTTTACTATGTTGCTTTTATATGTAAGTTTTTAAGTGCCGAAATATCCTCTTTGATGTTAGTGTAAACCAGAGGATAGAAAGATGTTTCTAATGCTGCTATACTAAATGCTGTTACGCTGTACAGCCTCTCCTGGGAATCATTACGTTCTTGACACCCTCTCTCTGTTACTTTCCTTCTAGGATACAAAGGGTTCACCGATGGATGACAAAAACGATTAGAGGCAAGAAGATTTCCACCATATGAAATGAACATGCTAAGACTGAGATGTTTATAGATGAGACAAATAAGAGGGGATATACTAGAACTTTACAGAGTAATGAATGCTATAAAAAAGACAAATGGTGTAGAGATGCTTCTATTTGTATTGTCTCATAACAGAGGAAGAACGGTTACCTCAATGGCACTGAAAGGCAACAAAACTGAACAGCTAAAGAAATTGAATATCTGGCTTCCATTCCCATTTTTATTTATCAAAAAGAAAGCAGAATTTTAAAACTGAACTCATTTCCAAGAAAAGAATAGAAATGTTTCACTCAGAAGAAATAGAAGCATTTTCATGAAAGAACTTTTTAGCTGTTTTTTTCCTAAATAAAACTTAAACTCTTAATCACCAAATATATAAAATTTGATGCAACAATTTTTTCCTGGGGAAAATAGTTGCAAATTGTTTTTTAATTTTAGCTAGGCAAAACTATTTCCACTATGGACTATTATAATCAAAAGAATAAATGTAAATAAGAGTGAGATAGTTTTTTGGGTTAGTTATGAAAACAGTGTCTCTAGCTAAGAAAACAACAAGGTTTCTTAAATATTTCTTAGCTGTGTTTTGTAATCAGATTATTTAGAATACTGAATTAATACTACTATATGTTATTTTTTCCCCAGAGAATTATAATTCATTTTATAGTAAGAAAAAAAGTCAAGACACAGCACAAAACACTACCTGGTAAGAAAAAAGTTCAGGTATCTTAAGGGTTATTAAAATTCAAGTTATATAACTCATTCACTAAATGTACCTTTCCATTCTTATATCAAGTTTACTAATTATTTAAGAAAGTAACCTTAAAGAGAGGAAATGCAAAATGAGCTATGGCATTATGCAGCTTCACGGTGTTTAGACTTCCTGAAAATTTTATCTGTTAAAAATTCAGAATAAATAAAAATCTACACATTCACATCTATTTCTCTTCTTTTGTGGAAAAACTAAACTTATTTTAAGATATCCAAGTGAAATGCCTTTTTTATTCAGCCTGAACTATTCACCAAGTTTTCACTAAAGATTATTTTTAGATGGTCAAAATAAAATGGAAATGTTTTATTTTGTGTAAAAGCAAAAACATTCCCTTGGAAGATAAATGACTTACCAACTGTTTCAACTAACAACCAAACACAGAAATAGGCACTGTGTACCCAAGGCTACAATCTTCTTCTACAACAAATTTCTAATGCTCTCTAGCCCCTGTTTAATGGTGTCATTAACAGCATGTTATGCCTTTGACTAAGAGTGGCTCCACTTTGTTTTGACTATCCTGTCATTATTAATTCATTTGGAACCTGCTGTAATACTACTGATCATAATGAATTAATTTTATATTAATGTGCATGTCATACTCATTATCATGAGGATTTCCATTATAATTTTGCCTCAATGAAAACAAAACTAATTACAAAAACAATTTGTTTGGTGTGATAATATATTAGAAGGCAATAACCTGACTCTGTTTACTTGCAGCACTAAGTGGCATAGGTAGTGTGTCCTTCCACAGATTCCTTCTAAAGTGTTTTTCTTAATCACGTTTGAACTACTTTGGCAACCTACACATTAAAGCTTGCTTCTTCAGAAAGACCAAGCACAAGCACTCAGTTCCTTATTTAGTCCTCTTGACTGCAGTGGAGTAACTCATGCATAAAGTTCCAGTACACAATTTTTTTCCTTACCTAGGTCACATTGATTTTTTCTACAGACAGAATCATGGACTCCTAATGATTGCTAGTCCTCAAAGAGCATGGGCTTGCCTACAACTTTTCTTGTGCTTCCTAATTTGACATCACTGACATCAATAAAAGAAGAAACAAACTTTACTAAAATCATGGTACATATTACAGAGAAGTTAACCTCACACCTGGCAAAGCTGTGCTGCCACACAGGTACCTGGTAACTTACATTGCCTTTGTACCCTCTCTCCTTCACACAGAAACCTAGAAAGTTTTTCCTTAGGATGAATGTCTGGAGATGTCCAGTCCCACAACCTGCTCAAAGCAGGGCTAACTTCAAAAGCAGATCATATTGCTTTGCATTCTTGCAGAGTTATAGTCTGAAGTTCTCCAAGTATGGAGAATCCATATCCTCCCTGGGCATCTGCTCTGAGGCTTAGCTATTTGCAATCTCCTTGAAATAAGTCCTATTCTTAACAAACAGGATGATTATTAGACGTTCTGCTACTTTCATTAGATACCAAAATTCAACACAAAAATGCAGTTTGTTCTCCAACTGGCCTTTCAACTTTTGTTTTGCAAAAAGATAAATTCAGCAGAAAGTTTTCCTACAGTTCAACTGTCAGGCCATTGCCTAACCCCAACGTTGTGCAGTCCCACATCTATACTAAAGACACATGTTAACTAGTAATAGGCAAACTTAATATGCTGTAGATTTTCTTTTCAGATAAAAGAAGTATGAGTCATTATCCTGACTTTGTCTGATATGTGGAGGTGAGCTCAAAAGCTTGCAAGAACAGCATTTTGCATAAAGGGTTTTACACAGGGGAGAGTTCTCCCATTGATCCTACCTTGCCAATATACAATGAAGAAGTGAGAAAAAATAAATGCTACAAAAATAAACCCACTGGTTTATTATTTTAATTTCAAACCAGCTTGATTTTTAGCCAAGCAGAAGATGTTTCTCTACATTGCTGAGCATTCTTTACTTAAAACAAATCGAACACACAATGGAAATGCTGTTAAAGTAAAACTGTGGGGTAACTAGTGCTCATACCAAGACAGAATTCTCAAAAAAACCAAACTAAAACAAAACCAAATACCACTTAGTGAACTATTATCCATATTAAAATGCATTTTTGCATCTGCCTAACAATGTGTAGATCCCAACACGTGGTATGTGACGTTTTAAGACTGCACAGATCTTTGTAATCTTGTTGTGTTAGACCACTTAAGGCCTGTCCTTCACTTAAACCATATTTTTCCTATCAACTTTTTACTTACAGACATGAACAGAGCTACTTGTGTTTGCCTCTAACACCAATTTGCATTTTGCACTTCAGGGGACAAGTGATTCGAAACCTTTCCCTGGGAAAATCTTGATTTTCATCATTGCCTTATGTTTTTCTGCACATGTTACTTCTTTGATTCAAATTGCCATGTTGTCAGCTGTTAGTGTATATCCTTTGTATTGTGTATATATGGAGTAACAGAGGATACATATGTCATGTTAAAAAGACTTTTCCAAAAACTGGAGGTCCTTCAGATGGTCAGTGCTTCAGCTGCTTACTGCAAAGGATTTCTCTGAAGTGACTAACCACATTGTGAACATGTTTAAGGTCCCAGTACCGCAATTTTATCTGCTTTTTAACTGAAGTAATTCCACTGAAGCCATGGGTGGCTTCCCTGGGAAGCTCATGTGGGGAGTTCCCAAGAACTGTGCTTGGGAACACACAGGATTAACACGTTTTCCAATGAGAAGGCAACAACTTGAGTCTTTGTGAAGATTTTGGATCTTAGGTTCATGAAAAAGTGCAGTTTTAAACAACAGAGACTCAGAAGTGCTTGGACTAGTAAAAGAAAAGTAAAAGTAAACATTTCAGCCCCACTTTATTTTAGCAACAGCTGTTGTTTGTAACAAATTGTTTTTGTGCCAGCTATTTTTGTTATCATTTAATAATTATTTGTATTGCTGCAGTTATTGATCCCCCACAGAGTGACCTCTTCTATATAGAGTCGTTATAACACATAAGCACTGGGAGATGCCGTTAATATTGAAAATTTTCCTATAAGATAAAAGGCTCACACATTGTAATGCAAATTTTAACCATTAACCAATAGAGAATTAAAATCCATTTTAGAATCAAATCCCTGTCCAAAATCACTGGAGAGGTCGTAGACATTTCCTATCACACGCAGTTTAAAAATGATAGCAGCGGTGGCCTAACACCTCAGAAACCTAGGTCCTGATGTCCTGAACATAAACAAGTGGAGGAGCACACACCCTTTGAATCCAAGAGTTCTGAAATCAATCAACCTTAATTTACACCAAAAATAAATCACCAGGAAATCTGAATTGAACTTTAGCAAAGACAGGTGTATTTATAATTGAAATGTAAAAGAAAAAATCAAGGGCTTTATGATACAAATCTTATCTTTTCTTTATCCACTATGCTAGTTTGGGCACATTTCTACACAGTAATTTCACCAAGAATGAAAACCACCTCTTCCTCTT
Organism: Scolopax mira; assembly: GCA_004320125.1. Classification (NCBI taxonomy): domain Eukaryota; kingdom Metazoa; phylum Chordata; class Aves; order Charadriiformes; family Scolopacidae; genus Scolopax; species Scolopax mira. The sequence goes on along the minus strand of BJBW01012753.1, from coordinate 27,709 downwards.
ACTGCAAGATGATACTTCTATGTAAGACTGATTCTTATTTAACCTCTGGCTAACAAGCCTATTTACTATCAATGTAATCCCCCAAAATAAAATAAAAGTAATCAAGGAGACGAACAAGTCAGTACCCACTCCCAGCCACATCCAATGATGCATTTCACTTACAGCCTCAAACATTGTTGACATGTTCTCAGCCTCCTTGGTTCTACAGCAAAGTCATTTTTAATCCCAACACAGAACAGCCTGTACTGCATACAAGCAATTACTCACATTCAAAGGCCTGACCTCTACTCTGTCAGAGCATGTATCTTTGACTGCAATTTTCTTAACTGTTTTAGAGGAACCTTGGTATTCAGAAAGCACAAACTAGGATTGTGTGACAAAAGACAATTCTACTTCATGGAGGATTTTGGTGAGCTTTTCAGGTAGAAAGCTGAGCCCAAGCCTGGTCCCATCCAGATTTCTTGTTCACAGCAGACAGTGTGATTATTCATGCAACTCAAAGAAAGGTCAAAGATTATAAATTTTAAACACTTCCATTAAAAAAGAATAAAAATCTTAGCTCTTCCACAGGACAGATTGCAAGATGTTGCATCCACACAGTAAAGGAGCAGGTTTGGGCTATTCTTTGTTTCCTGGTGCTACCCAAAATCCTCCAGCTGAGACTGTGTAAGTTGATCTATTTCTCATTACAGAGAGAGTGGCCCTACAGAGAGTTCAGTGACAGGTCTGTTTCTTCAACACAGCTCCTTGGTACTCTTTGCTAATTTAATTACTCCCTTCAAGCTTGCAGTTTTTGCATAGTTTAGAGACAGTCCATGCGCCACCCACATCAGTAATAGGAAGCTTGCACTCACTGTGGAAGGCAGTTGTCTCCCAGCCTTGGGCTGCCAGTAGGTTTCAGAAGCCGGCCAAGAACATGGATAGCATACAAGACTACAAAGCCCAGGTTTTGGACTGGGCACTCAAATGAATACTTACTAGTTCAAAATACTAATATATGACATTGAAAATATTCACTATCCCAGAATAAGATTTCCTTAAATTTCAGAACAAAATATGAATGCTTCAGAGTACCACAGTAAAAGAAAAGCCTTGCAGTTTCAGTTCAGGTGGCCCATAGAGGATGCCTCTCCTGAGCTATGGCTTCTGCAAGTCTGCAGTCATTCACTTACACATCTGTCTTGTGTGGCTGAGGACTTATAACAGGCACCAGGGGGAAATCAGTCAAGGTTATGACAGTGCCTCATGCTACTGTTGTGCTCCATCCAGGTCTATCTGTGTGCTTTCATATTGTGAGAAACAAAAAGCCTTTTAAAGACTGACATTTCAGCGTGTAGACAAACTGAGGTTAAACAATTGTCTCTATCCTTTTCCTAGCAAGTACTGAAGAGACCACTGGTGCGTTAGACCCAGAAGAGACTTCTTCCTAAAGCAGGACCCTAAAAAATGTCCATCTAACTGCAGAAAGTTTCATAATAGGGTTTGATACAACTTTTCAAATATTAAGCATAATTAAGTCATTAGACCAGTTTATTAAAGGAACTAGTATGTTAATCAGTACCTGGATATTTTTCTGTTTTGCTTTTCAAAACAATGAATGGATGTGTTTTTAAGGGATAAACCAAAGTTTTACCACAAGTATCTAGGTCCAACAGAAAAGATGGTTGCTCAATTCACAAAGCAAAATTATATGACTTACATTATGCAGAATCTTCAGAGAGGTTTCTTTTTCTGTAAAATATCAATAATTATACTGACCTCTGAGGCAAACAATAAAAGTGTATGAGAAAGGCAAACGCCTCTTTAACTTCTGATTTATTTATTTAAAAATTATTATATCTTCAGGTGAATGCCTTTGTGAAGCCTTTAATGTACAATTTCTGAAGATGTTTATTAGAAAAGGGAAAAGAATGAAGAGAAAGTTGGCAAAAACAGAAATTTGGAGATCTTTGACGAGAAAATCCCTAAGGAAAAAAAAATAAAGCAATCTGTGAAAGTGCTTGCACAGCTCTTTTTAAGGAGCTAAGAAACTCAGTCCCCCCCCCAAATTTTTAATTTAACCCTCAGTGCTGATATCAAAAAATGCTGTAACAGCAGCACAAAAGTCTGAGTTGTATTAATACCAACAGAATCATAGACTTGTTTAGGTTGGAAGGGACCTTTAAGATTATCTAATCCAACCTTGAACCTAACTCTGATTAAAAAACATCACTAAACCATGTTACTAAGTACTATGTCAACCTGTCTCTTAAATACCTCCAGGGATGGTGCCTCAACCACTTCCTTGGGCAGCCCATTCTAATGCTTAATAAGCCTTATATAAGGGTTAATAAGCATAGGTCAAAGTAAGATATGTTGGATTAAGTGTCAAAATCAACAGAGAAATATTTCTACTGCATGTTTAAAGTACTTTTGTTTAGACAGCGTACTCAATGTTTTCCTTTTCACCTAACAGAAAGTATTACAGAATTTTCTCCAGTACTTTACAACTGGCAGTTCAATTTCGATCCAGCTTGTTAAGGAAGGCATAAAGGCATAATTACACTGTATTATTCACTATTGCTTTTTGTCTTGTAAGTGAAGTTTCCTGGATAAATTCATGTCACATAATCTGTAGCAAACCCAAGTAACACTCAAAAGACAGAAAAAGAATGTTTAGTCAACAAATATATTGAAAACCAGTCCAGACTAGCTGTGTATTTTTAATGTTAAAATTCCTTTGTTGCATTCTCTTGTTCTCCTCTCTTATGACTGTGTCTACCAAGCCTGTAAGGAAAATGTGGCATAGTCTGATAAATTTTAAAACATAAAATATTAAAAATTACTTTTGTCAGCTATATTATATTTCTCAAGTCTTACATGGCAAAAAATGAACACAGCCCCACAGGAATACTTTCTGGTGACTGAGGCTGCAGAGATGAGTGCACAGCATGTTTTGTACTCAACAATTCTTTCAGCAGTCATAAATGATATAACTGTTATCTATTTTTCTGTGATGTTTTGAAGACAAGGTCCTAAAGAAAGTTTGTCATGGATAACGCTCACAAACTCCAGCAGAATCCCAGTCTGATCTCAGCCTGACCTCACTCTCATATCAAGACCTTGAATACTAAGCTTCTGGCCCTTTACAAATGCCCTAGGACTTCTCTCAAGGGACAGAATTCAGTGGAATTGATTTAAAATGTTGGGATTTCATTTATTTGTTAATGATTTCAAGACTCACTAAGAATACCAACTCTAGCTCAGTAAAAATATCATTTAAATTTACACAATAATGGTGAGAGTTTTTTGTAAAACACACCTGGTAACACAATGTATATGAAGTTGAACCTTACTCCACTCAGGGACTTGTGTTTTGACTTTTAATGTCTTCAGCAAATGCATTTTTCTATCTGCAGGCAGCCTTCCCTTAATTCCATATCCTCCATGGTGATTTATGATGCCTGCTAACAAGATCAAGAAAATAAACGCTGGGGAGCTTGGATCCAGATGGTATCTCAGCTCAACCTCATAATCGTCTGCTGTCTTCAGAATACTACTCTACTGCTCTTTAATTTTTGCTGGTATGAAGGCATGTTCAGATTTACACTCTGTGCTTGGCTGTGCTCTTTATTTCCTGATATTGACCAAAGGAAAAAAAAAAGAGGGGAAACCAAAGCAAGTCCTCTAACTCACTAAAACCCATGCTGGTGGACACCTCTGCTGAATACAGATTATGTACTCTCAACACTGGGTTAGGGAATTCCTGCATTCAGCAGCACAAAACTGCAGAAGGATCTTAGCAATACGTCTGATAGTGCTAGGTTTTTTACAAAGCAGTTTGTAAAAGCAACTTGAAACTGAGTAGTGTTGTGTGGCCAAAAAAAAAAAAAATCCAATTCCCTCCCTTGGTACTTTCATAAATGAGAATTTCAGTAGAAGTTACTTACCCAAAACTGAAAAAAACCAACTCAAACCCCAAACAATTCAAAGCAAGTTATGGGTGATTTCTACAATGCAGCCAGAATAAAATCCTTATGCCTTTGGTCAAAACTCAGTACCAATAAATATAATTGTTCAACTCAGGACCAATATTCACTAATGCTGGCCTAATCACTGCAGTGTCTGTTGAAGTAAATTCCATCTTGAATCATCTTGATTATTTGAATGGGTAGGCAGAGCTCAGAAAGTAATGCAAATCAGTTTCCACAGATCAAGAATGATCTTCAGAACAAAACTAGAAACAGATATATAGCAGGGATAAGAAACCACTGAAGAGAAACAGAGAGGTGAAAGTAAGAGATCAAGAATCATGAAATGGAGATCATGAGAGCTGCCTTGGCTCCAATGCTGAAGCATTCAGAAGTGTTCTTTTCACCTGAACAATGAATGCTCATGGAGTCTGAAGTTCTTGGTAGTACACTACTCATCATCAAGAAGATGCTGGTGGTAGAATCCTCCATTTTTGAAATTAAATATTAAATTTTCTGCCTTGCAGAGGCCGAGTTTTTAGTGTACAGACTGTCAGAGACTCCCTGATTTTGCACATTTCACATCTAGCAAATTTTAAAGGCAGATATGTGAATATCACAATGTTAATGTATGTCATGTTAAACAAACACAGATTCTGAGTGGCTTGGTTTATGGAGAAGCTGGATTGCACAGTCATTATTATAAGAGCCTTTTAAATCCATGCTGAATTATTTATTCTATCACATGCATTTTCATGTTCTTTTCATTAACAATTTTTGGGTATTCCATATGATGGTAAGGGAAGCTATAGAAGTACTAAAAGCATTTGGGACTTGAGGTCTAAATATGCTGAGTGTGTTCAAATCTCTTAAAACAGCCAGTGTTTGAAATGTTTGAGAACTGAACAGTTTTTGTGCCAAATTGTTGATCCAAAAATTGAAATATGCAGAATAAAAATGCATTTTAGAGGAGAGACATGTTCAGCCTAAAATGAGCCCAGATAAATCAATCACTCTTAAATCATACTTGATGATGGTATTTTATGGTTCAAAATTTCAGCCTGTATTTTTAAATTAAAAAAAATATATATTAGGGCTGTGGAAAGAATAATCTCGAATCACATGAAGTTATAAAAGCAATGTGTACATGCGGCTGCAGACAGCTTCTGCAGCCAGCTTAAGAGAGCTGGGATGAAACCCAGTACTTCCTGGACTATTTTATTTCAGAAAATTTCTTGTTTGTTATGCATCCCGACTAGACTACATCAAAAGCATGGACACATATTCTTTAATACAGGCTTTTCTTCTTTACAGTTAAACAAACTGTTGTTCTATACTTCCCCAAAAATCTCATGATGGGTATCCTGCACTGCAAACTGCCCCTTTCCTACAGTACTTGAAAATAACAACATACCTTGTCACTCTAGGTCAAGGGAAGATAATGGTCTTACACCTAAACTCATCAGGGAATGACATATCCTTCAATGCCATTCATAATTCCTGTTTGGGAAAGGACTACTGCTTTTTCCACCTTCTGACTGCAGTGGCCACTACAGTGTAAGCTAAGCCAAAAAGATGGAATATCAGCACATTGCAAATTGAATTGCAAACCATCTTGACCCCCCACCAATAGCCAAGTTCACTGCAGCAGTGAGGCTTATTTTGTGGCTTAGACAGATGGTACTACAGTGATTAGATTCAGAGTGTAACTTCAAGTTTTGTTTCTAAGGAAGGAAATTGTGATTTTTATTTTTAGGACTAGAAAAAAGAGCATTTTGATGTGATTGTATGCCTCAGGGATCTATGACCTTAAACACATGCACACTGAGCTTCTATTTTAACCCAGTCCTGGAAGTTCATCTGAATCCAGCTGCCTCAAAGCTAAGCCTCAAGAACTGGTTTGAGCTTGTATGGTAGAACTATACATCTCCTCAAAATCTTCAAGAAGTAGCCACTCCTTTTAGGAATTAAAGTTCATACAGTCTGTCTTCTGGGTGGTATTTGACTGAGAAATATTATGTATTTTGAGTGAGAAATATTATGTATTTTTTCCTATTTCATCCTCTTATTCCCTATACTGGAAAGTTTTTCCTAAAACCATGATCTGGTGACTAAGGAACTGAAGTCACATACAAACAAAGTGACAACTTTTACAATTTTTTGCTTTGACAAATAATTTTTCACTATCTTCCTTTTCAGTCCACAAATGATTTGTTCATTGTTTCACTTTGTACTAGTTTGATTTTTTTTTTTGTGGCTTACAAACATAGTTAACCAGAAAGTAAACTGAAAGAGAACATCTTTTGTACATTGCTGACTGAGATATTCTGACGATGTGAATCCAGCTAAAAATAGTAAGATTAGGCTCAAGTGACTGACTAGGTCAAATAGTAGGCTTTGTTTTCTATTTCAGCCATAACAATGGAATGGGTTTAGGAAATCTTAAAGGTGAGAACAAAGAAAAAAAAAATCACCATGTTAATCACCAAAGCCTTACAATAATCCCCAGGGCTGATTAGTTTTTCAGTCCCTTTCCGAATCATTTGACTTCTTCTAATAAGATTAAGCCAGGCTTTTTTTCTTCTCATCATCATTCAAAAGGTCATATTGACTATTCACCTCTCTAACACTGTAATACACAGTGACTTTAAATGAGTCATGGAACCAGCTTTAGAAAAATCTCACTAACAATGTCTGAACCACGTAGAAGCAGTGAATTATTGCAAACTACATGAACGGTCATATTAGCAACACTTGTTAGGACCCAGTTCTAATCTCCCACCAATGTGAACTCACTACTTGCCTAACTCATGACTGAACACAGTTATCCTTATTAATGAGAACTGGTATTTTAAATATGGAAAAGTCAAACATTACTCTCCCTTAACCCTGTTACACCAAAATTACCATTGCTTATTTCCCACCGATTCAAATACAGCATGTTAGATGTCAGTGACAAAAATGGAGACAGTTTGCCCAGCTGAAAATTATCCAGGCTCTGTGGCTCTTGGTCCCTATGATGAAGGCATCTCTACTGAATGTGAGCTTTCACAACTCAGTGACTGGCATTTCTAAAAATGTCCTTCTAAATAATCTTGGGTTGGTCACCTCACTTAATTGATGTCCATGCCCTTTTTCTTGTGTGACCTTTTGGGTGGAACACATATGTTTTTTCTTTTCTTAAAAAAAAAAGAAAAAAAAAGAACTCCAACTGCACCTCAGTTAGAGACTACTGAAATCATTTGAAACTCACTTTTTGATTTCTATTTCTCCTTTTTCTTAATAGCAATACATAGACTGCTCTTAACTAGTCTAGCCAGCTGGGGTCTTGGAAAGTAAAATATGACTGCCAAAACTAAAATTATAAGATTAATTGAATGAAGCTTATGAACGAGACTATATCACAACTTCTGTGAAGGCAAACCTAGAAGGGAGCAACAGCATCTTGTCAAGGTCTCTAACACAGCAAACATTATAGTCTTCAGCTACTGTGGGGAACTATGTTGAAAAAGAAGGTGCATGTAGGACACCATCCATGAGTTGTTTAACTCAATAGAAAAGCTGTAGTTTATTCTGTAGCCATTGGCTCCAGGCGACTGAGGAAAAGCCCCATTCACTGCACAGTCTGTGGCATCAGTGGAACTGCTCACATGTACTAAGTACCCATGCACCAACATCTTTATAGGACAAAGCCCGGCTCTGCTGAATGTTACCAAACCAAGCTTAAAAAGCACTTGCAAAAACACCTGAAGGGTAACAGAGAGAATCCCAAACATACACATATCAAACCCGTCCCAGAAGCAGTCCTGTAAGCAAAAAACAACTACAGCTGTACTACAATTGCAGAGTTTTACCAGAAAGTATGCAATACTGATTTTAATCATTATAACATATTGAGAATTAACCTTTTCCATGTTAGTTTAATTGCCTTTAAAGAAAATGAATATTCTTTCAGAGCTTTGATCACAATCAAAACCTCTACCTCTGCATTTGCCTAAAACAACAGAGCAGCAACTGAACAACTGAACATCCCCATAAAAAAACCCAACCAACCAAACAAAGCAAAACAAACCAAAAAAACCCCACACAACAACTTCAAACCAGAGCCTCCACAGGATATCAGACTCACTAATCCTTGAAAAACAACTAAAGCTTTCAGGAAAGATGATGAACAGCTGTATCAAGCAAGCAGTTGGACCTCTGTATATCAGCTAAGAGAAATTTCATGTCTTCTCTTAATCTTGCCAAGCTATTGCCAGATAAGCAAAGGCTGTTAGATTCACCTCTTTCTGTAATTCATGGTGTTGTCAAAATTGCTTTTTCCCCTAGGAAAGCATCTGCATGAGACAGTTTTATATCCCATTTCTACAGGATTTTTTGTTGTTTTATTTTAGTTTTTGTCCTCAACATCTGCTTAGGTTATCATTCATTCTCACAAAACAGGTCGCTCCTCTATTATTGCTTGCTGTTTCAACACCATCCTTAAGAACAGAAAAAGCAATTTATAATCTCATTTTATCTGATATTACTATTCTTACTGTATGTCACACTGGGCAGAAAAGATAAATTAATTTAGTTTAACACAAATCTATCCTTTGACCTGATGATGACCATTTCCATTTGATGAGCTGAAAAGGGACAAGTAACACTGAATATACATACAGGCAGCATTATTGCTACCTACTTTGTTGTGGTGGACATCAACTGACACCTCTTTTGACAGCCCCAATGAGCAACCCTATTCCCAGAAAAAAAAAAGGGGGCAAAACAAAAATACAACAACAAAAACCCAAATAGATATTTTCTAGAGTTTCCAAAGTTTCATTATAATGGATCAACAGGTCATATAATATGATAACTTAATTCCCAGGTTTGTTAGTGACTGCATACATAACACACATACTGGAAATCAGATGGCAGCAGAATCTTCTGTGGAAACTCATTCATGGCTTGTTCTCAGGTTTCTATAACTGACAACTTTTGCGTGAAAGCTGCTCCTTGACGCTACAGAGTGTTTTGGTCCTGTTAGTTAGGGAAGTTTAGGTAAGGGATAGAACAGGAGAAAGCTAGTAAAAAGAATCTGCTTTTCTTTCTTTAATCTGCCTGCCTAAAGGGCAGGTGTCAAGAGGATGGGGCTTTTCTCAGTGGTGCCTGCTGACAGGACAGGGGCAATGGACACAATCTGGAATGCGGGAAGTTCTGTATGAACATGTGAAAAATATTCTTTACTTTGAGAGTGACAGAGCACTAGAATAGCCTGCCCAGAGAGGCTGTGGAGTCTCCTTCTCTGGAGATATCCAAAATTCTCCTGGATGCACTCAAAACCCACATGGACAAGTTCCTGTGCAACGTGCTGTAGGTGGACCTGCTTTGGCAGGGGGGTTGGACTAGATGATCTTGTCCAAGAGATCAAGACCAAAGGGTCTCTTTCAGCCCTTACAATTCTGTGGTATTCTTGGTGACCTTCAGTCTCAACCTGTCCAATGCACAGAACCGGTCCATTTCTGCCCTGGTTCACTAACAAACAGTGCATTCGGTAGAATTAAAACATTGATGGCAACCAGATCCCTTGTGTTAAAACTGCAGTGAAGATATGCATATTTCTGAACAACTTTAATAAATATAACTTCAATTATTCAACTACAGATCACAGCTACTGCCTGTTTGAAAAAAGTACCATGGTCCTGTTGGGTACCAGCAGTATTTTTTAAAATATATTGAAGTTTTTGAATGTGCAAATTTGCTAAATATTTTAGTTCCATGTTAAGAAAAGCTGGATTTAACAAGGCATTTTAAAAAACACCCAAAACATTTAACAATGTTAACAAATGCAAAGCAAACTCAGCCTTTACTTCTTTTCTGTTCCTATAAGAGATGATTTAGAGCTGCACACCCTGTCTAGACAGCATGCTATCAGTCCACAATTTTCAGCATCTCTCAGGCAGAGTACATCAAACAATTAAAAACTGTTCCACTTCTAGCCACTTCCACACACAATATGTGCTGCTTGTTTGTACACACACAGGGTTTGAACAGCCCCGTCTGCATAAGTATGGAGCTCTGCCAGCTTCACTGATGTAGGCAGAAATGACCCTGAAGCAAGAAGGACAAATAGCCCCCAGCTCTGGTAGCAATGTGGTACTTCAGCAACTCCAAGATGCCTCTGTCTGCAGGCAATCAGCATGACAGTGAGTAAGGTAGCATCACACCTAACATGAAAGAAAGCAACAGCTTCACCTGATAATTTTATTAGAATATTAACAAATACTTTTAGCAAAAGGTCACCAAGACACTAGCATCCACAACAGACAATATATATATATTTTCACACATATATAACATCACCCCATATCCCTGTGGTCATTCTTTGGATGAAACCTAATTGTGGATTTTCTCTTTTGAGCCAGAAGCAGAAAATCTGTAACCAATCTGTAGCATTCTTTTGTGTCACTTTGCAATAAAAATGGTCTTTCTTATTTCATATTCTAATGCTGTTCCACAGTAATTATACCTCCACTCCCAGTGGGGACCTATTCTGCAATTACACCATGTAATTGGAAGTGCATTCATTTGCATGCCTACGAGTATCAGTGTACTATTGTTAACCACACCTGTGTAAAAATCTTGAGCATTTTTTTTTAGCCAAAAGCATTTACTTTATGTCATGTTGGAATTTATACAGGGCAACTTTTTCATTGCTCTTTCTTCAATATTTCTAGGATTGAAATTTCTGAGGTTTGAAGGCTTTATATCCTGGATGGAAGCTATAGCATGATAGCAAACCATCAAATAGTTAAAAATAAAAGTACTAAACTGTATTTAAGAAAAGCACAGCAGCTTCTTTATTTAGCAGTTCCCTCTTTTTTCTCCCCTCCCTCCTAACAGAGCATCACCAGTCCTTCATCACCACAAAGGGACGAAGCAGAGAATAGATTTATGGTGAGCCTCATAGAAGGATGATGACAGAAATGGTGATTACTCCTCCCAATGTCAGTACTGCCCAAGGATCATTTAGTTCTAGGGTGACCATTCCCGATGCTGCCACTGTGACAAGCTATTGGCATACATTAGTTGCTGTGTGGGTGTCTGACACACAAGGATGTAAGTTAATGATTTAACATTATTACTGACTGGGGAGTGTATAAGTAGAGCTCAGCAAACTGGAAATGTGGCACGATTGCTGCAGTGTTTACTTTCATGGATACTACATGGTGGTCCCTGTGCCTTACAGTAAAATATAATATGCAACCAAAATAAAATGCTACTGCAATAGTAGAGCTTTCCAAGTAAGGTCAAACACAAATGCCTTCAACCCAAACCAGTTGGTTTTAATGATGAATCCATATTGTTTGTTAAATATTTTAAAATTTATAGAGCCTGTGAAAAGTGTTATCTTACTGGCATGGATTCTGTTTTTATTTTTTTAATATCAGAAAGGTAATTCAATTTAAAGTAGCAGAAAATGCTAATACACGTTACTGCTTCTGGTAGAACACATATTTTTTTTTGCTTTGAGACAAAACTGTTGAAGTTTACAGAATTATGGTTCTTTAGCTGCATTTTCTGCCATTACTCCTTCTTCCAAAGATAGTTTCCCATCTTGAACATTCCTTTACCCAGGGGAAGACTTGTCACGCAAGGACTCAAAAAAAGTACACATTTCTCCTCGGACAAAGATGCTGCATACATTCCCTTGAAGCAGGAAGCAAGATCAAGGTGTGGTCAGTGCCCTGCCAAATAGCAAAGGGCGTGTTCTGTTCGTCTCAAGATGCAGTTAGATAAATAGTCATTACCTTTGACACAGGGTTTTTTGTAAGGCACACTTCTGCAACACTGGACTCTGCCAAAAGCTTATCACATATAACCAAGGCAACCTGGAAAGCCTTGGTTATATGTATCACATACACAATTCTTCCCTTGGGATTCATAATTAAACAACCCATACCAGCTGTCAGCTACATCACATATAATGCATCTTATATTTATGGCATCACCAATGGGGGTGAAAGTTTTGGAGCATCGCCTTAGATGCAAAGCTTTCTTTCCCCAGGAGGTGTCAAACCTGAGGAACATAGTTTAATACACTTGTATGCCCCAAGGCATTACAGCTTCTTGCTATTTATAGAATAGAAATATTAATAATAACCCACCCTACATACTTTGACTGGTGTAACAGAGATCCAAAAACCTTTTTCCTTTTCCCCTTACATTCTCTGCCTCCAAAGTGGAGACAGTGCCATTTTTCTGCAAGGATGAGGACTGTCCCCATACCTGCTGTGTCTTTTTCTCATCAGGATGCAGTAAAAATTATGGTAACAGCCTTGTTCTAAGCATGTGCTACATTATTAGGGGAATATGAATGCCTAAGCATTATTTCAACTTGCAAATGAGATAATATCAAATTCTGCAAAATTAATCAGTGAAGATGGAGAGGACAGAGAATCACTATGAAACTCAGTGTTACACACAAAAATACAGATAGCTGAAGAATAGTGGAAACTATTACAATTGTTTTACTACCAGTAGTGGTGATTTTCTTATGTTAAAGAAAGAGATCCCAAAACTGTGTGCCCTCTCCACTAAGGGATTTTAGGCACTTTATCAGTTAAATATGGAGAACAGAACAAATGCTGCACTAAGAGGAAACAGGGAAACAATAAACATTTGTTGTAGTGAGACTCCATTTAAAACAGAAGCTTTATTGCTCAAAAAATCTCAGTACTCATTAGTTACGTTCTGACAACTTTGATGAAAATATTGTTTAATCATTTATTTGGGAAATGAACTGTAATCAACCGGGAACCATGGTATCTCAGAGTGAATGAATGCATGAGTGTTCTAAGAAGAAAAAGGTTCCTAAAAATGACAATTCCATGCAGCAGAGTTATCACAAAGCCTCTATCTTGTCAGTGGCTAAGGAGACTCTATAATTACTACAAAGAAAACAAAGGCAACTTTTAAGCCATAAAAGTTAACATGGCTATAAAAGTCAATATATTTACAAAGGGGAGAACCAGGAAGAGATATAAAGGAAAGCCAAAGGGAGTATCTAACAAATTACACTTCAATTTTTATCCTGATGGTAATCAGTTACAATAACACTGGGCTTATTTAAACCCCTAAGTACTGCTGTCATTTCAAATTGCCCTGACACATTCAGATTATATTCCATAAAATATTTTCAATGTCTGAATATGTCAGTTATAGTGTGCTGCAACCACTGCAAGATTAGAAAAAGCTGCTCTTTGCCTCCATATGCTTTATCTCATTACAGATTTTTGCAATACACTGGCATTACATATTCCAAAAAGGAGTGGAAGTAATAAAAAAAAAAAAGAAATTCCTTCATTACCACTGTGTTGTGAAAAAAAAAATAATATAAAATACCTGTTTACCTACCAGCATGACCAATACAATTCAACATAAGTAAGCCACCAGAAATGAGAAGTAAAGATTAGGTTGAATGTGAGCCAGCTACTTTTGTTTTAAGAGTAACTTTGAACTTATCGAGATGTCTGAAAAGTTGTGGATATATTTTGGCTTAATTACTATTTTTAATTTTACTTGAGGAATAAAGTACCAGAAGCTATTTTGAATAGGCTAAAATAGAAAACTTTAAGTTTTGATTCATTTTTCAAGGAGCTTTGAGCTTTGGAACTTAGCAGCTCAGTTGACATGGGAGTTTGATGGGAAAAGGATGCTGTTTGAGATATGTAAATATATCAAGTGGCAGAGCAGAGTTTTTGAAGAGTTGGTGAATTTCAGTGACATGAAGGAGGCTCAACAGTATTAGCATTTTCCTATTTTTAAGGAGCTTTCCTACTTAAACACAAGTCATACTAATAAAGCTTATTTTATGCTTTACATATGCTTTCTTTTTTTAAAATCATGCAAAATTCAATTATTTGTAGATGACTTATTTTACTATTAATTGTGAGAGTAGAACAGAAGTTCCTAATTGTGCTGGATTTCATATTCCTTTTGGTTGCACAGGAAACTTAGTGTATTGGTGGAAAACAAGGTTCTTTATCCTCTGCTTGTGCTTGTTTTGCCACCTTTTCCCCAACTCATAGGTAGGCAGGTTGATGTTATTTTTTATTTTTTTTGGGGGGAGTGGGGGTGTATGTGGCTTAATAAAAACCCTATTGGCTCCCAAAATACCCACTATCTTCAGCATGTTTTGATCTGCCCAAATACAAAACGAACCTATTTCGTTGTGCTTTGTAAATGTCTTAAAAGCTGGAAACACCTCTTCTACTAATAATCTACTTTTAACACATGAGTAGTAACCACTTGATCGCACATCTCGATGTTCTGATAAAAAGACAACTCTGCAATGCTCCAATTCCAGGAAAAGCTGAAGCATGTCCATTGTCATCAGACAATGGTATCCTCAGGTGAGTGAGATGCAGCAAACCCTGGCTGCATAAATTCCTCAGGAGGCATCAAAACACTACGTTTACCAACTGTGAGCCAAGAGGAGACAATTTGATTTGCCTTATCCCAGTATGTGCAAAAGTCACTAGTCTATCAGTGCCATCAGTTACCTTTTGTGTCCAAACAAATACATATACACTAAATAATAGTTTGCATTTATTTCTTTTCTCATTAGCTGCTAGATCAGAAGACGCTTATAGAAAACTGGATGCCATAAAATTCTTTAGATCTGTAATTGTAAGACACAGGTGAATTAGGGTGTACTTTTGATTATTTTTTCAAAAAAATAACTGAGGAACTGCAAATATGTACATTCACTTTAGGGAAGACTGGGAATGAATTTTTGTTAGCTTTTTCCAACAATGCCATAAACAGAAAAAGTCCCAAATTGTGTATTTGATGGTAATAAGTGAGAATTAAGACTCCATGGACAATACCAGAAGCACAATTTTACTGTCTGCTACACATAAGTTTTTGGTTAGAATAGTTAGTTGACTTTTCTGAGATTATTTTGTTAGAAATATAGCAAACTACTTTAATCTTCTCCTAGCTTCTAGGAGAGAAATTCGTGCTATTTTACAACTGTTACCAGTGACTAAAACTGTTTGGCAAAAAGCTGTCTGTAGGGCTTCTATAGTTTAGACCGTGATAATTATGATTCTGATAATTATGATTCTAAATCTTCGCTTTGCACAGCACTGTTTTATTCATTTTGCTGAAGCAGTAGACTCAAGGCCGCCTGATTCCACACAGTAAAGACATCTAGAGTACAGTCCAAAAGGTTAATTACTTGAGAACTGAATTTCACAGAAAACAGGCGTCTACACCATATTATTTTAAATATTTTCAGAAGGAGGACTATTTGGCTCTGTCATAGTTAACACTGTATGCACTGTGCTATTGTGTTGCTTTAGCTACTCTAACTAAGCAAGCTTCAGGGCGTATTGATCTATATATTTCCAAATTAGCTTCCTACTTACTTTATGGCTGTAGAATTAAACTAGCATTCTAGCTTATTGCAAGTGATAACATCTATTTCTAAAATAAAGATTTCATGCTAAATGAGGAGTTCTGCAAATTATCGCCCGCATTTTCAGGGTTTTTTGGTTTTTTTTGTTTGTAATTTAGCTTGTCCCTTAACCACACCAACTTCTTCCCTGTAGATTTTAATTAATGGTTTCATCTTCTAATTACCTTACTTCAATAGAGTCCAAGTTGGACTAGTAATATCATTTGAGTATTTATTTTTAATTAGGACCATTATTGGCAATTGACCTCCACTTTTAAATTAAATGTAGTTGTTGCCATTCTGGCTTATTGGGCAAGGGGAGGTTCCCATTCCCTTGCCTTGTCCTCCCTGCGGAGCAGCTGCGAGCTCCCCCGGGAAGGAGTTCTAACCCTCATTAGGGGGGGATCATTTCTCCATTAAACTCTCCCTTGCAGCCAATGATTTGTTGTATCAGAGGCCTGTCTTTTGAGAGAGCCCCTCTGAACTGCTGCTGACAGGGTTCAGCCATGGTCAGCTACTATATAAATCAAAAGGCAAAGACAACTTAAAGGACAGGGCTGAGGATTAGTGCAGGAGGCATTATCTGCTAGTGGAGGGTGAATAGAAATGTATTTGATACAATCTTCTTTCGTGTTTTTCTATGCCACCCTTCAGCTATTCTCCCCATAACATTTAGATAATTACAATTTATTTTATTGTATTTTATTTTTTACAAAAGACAGAAAAAAAATGTGCTTATAAACCATTTGTATCTAGACAGCTGTAAGACTGGCAAGTAGAATCACAGTGGTCTTCAACCAGCCAAAGCTTTGGAAAGATTAAAAGTTATCAAATTTTACTGTAAGATAGCAACACTGACAGACCTAAAATTGTATTAAGGACAGAAAGACACTGTATTTATGCAAGATTTGAATGCCTCATTTTCAACAAGCCAAGTAATCCAAATTCAGATAGTAATACACAATTTAGGGGATACTAAACTATTCTACAATTGTAAAGCCAAGTCTTGCTGTATTTAAGCCCTGTATTCACAACAACTGAAGTTTCAGCTGACACTTATTGAACTCTTTAAAAGATTCTGTGTATTTGTTAATACTGTTAGTACTCTTTGAAAGTTGTTGTTAACATGAATCTGTGAATTCTGATCAATGCTTACAAATACTTAAAGGGAAGGTGTCAGGAGGATGGGGCTGGTCTTCTCCTAGTAGTGCCCAGTGACAGGACAAGAGGAAATGGGCACAAACTTGAATATAAGAAGTTCCACCTAAACATGAGGAGGAGCTTCTTTACTGTGAGAGTGCTGGAGCACTGTAACAGGCTGCCCAGAGATGTTCTCTGGAGACATTCAAACCCTGCCTGGACAAGTTCCTGTGCAATGTTGCTCTAGGTAGACCCACTCCGGTGGGAGGGTTGGACTAGATGATCTTCAGAGGTCCCTTCCAACCCCATATATGATTCTATAATTCTAATTCAACAGACGTACAGGAAAAAATTCTTTATTGACTGGCTAAAAGCACAGGAACACAGGCATAAATTAAGGCTTGACCTAAGGCTTATTCAAATTGATAAAGTCACTCTATTAAATTTGCTGGATTCTGACCAAAGTCACATAAGAGCACAGAAGTCAGAGTGCTCTGTTTTCCTGCAGGTAGCTGGTGTCATGGTACCCTGTTAGTTTAAGAAAAATACACTAGACGTAGCAACCTGTCTCTGGAAGACAAGAAATTGCCCAGGTATTTTCCCCAAAACTTCCCTTTAAAGGAAGTTTTATACAGAAAGACAAGTTACAGAAACATTTGACCTACTGTATTGCATTGCTCAGAGTCCTGCCACACCACTCACAGGGCCCAGGCACACGTACCTGCGATGAATCTCCCGTGAAAGAAGGCTCTGTTGTTTCTCTGACCTGACATTATACTCTATTTTCCAATATAGGAAAAACTGTCAAAAAGTTTTTCCTCCTGTACACCAGAGGAAAGCAAATGTCAGGTCACAGAAAAGCAGAGGGCTCCAAGAAGCTGCTGGCCGATGGGCTTGCATGGTTTGGGAAGCACGAAAGGGCAACATCTTTAAGAATCGTTCACAGCTAAGGTTTACACAGAGGCAACTGCAAAGCCCTTTCCATATGGTTCACTGTCCACTGCAACCAAATGTAATTTGTTCTACTGAGCTGAGTCTCTTCTCATGATCAGCTGGCATTTACCTGTAGCTAACTGGGAAACCCAGCCCGCTGGCCTGGAACTAATAATCAGTTAAAAGCAGCATGACAGGCTGCTTCCATTGCACGAAAAGCAACTTCTCAAAATCCATTCAGTGAGAGAAATCTCACTGAAAGACAGCAGGAATCCAAAGACAGTAAGGGAAAAGACATCTTAACTTCTCAGGATGCATCCTAAAATAGCTCAAATGCCAGATTGCATTGCTTGTTTGTAGTACAGATACCCCAATACATTTCAAACTCCACTGTGGTGTAAACTGCAAAATGCAGAAGAAAGAAATTCCACATATGTGGAGATTTTATAATGAAAACAAACAAACAGAAAAAGAGAAAATGCATAGGAAAAATCTCAGACTGTGAAATTCTGTTATTCTGCCACGCGTACTATAAATATAACATACAGTTTAACACACACACATAAAAAAAAAAAAAGCATACTTTTAGCTAGCTACCTATCGACATAAATAAGTCAACTCCCTAGTAATTCTGGTAGAGAAAAAAAATTTGATAAATTCTGATGCTGCTTATCATTTCTCCCCAGTAATTACCACTAGAACACAATACCATCAATGAGCAGCCATTCAAGAAGTTCATCTCCACTGTAACATAAGCCTGGTCACCTAATACAATTTAAAATACAAAACTGTTAATCACACTAGCATGAGTTTTGTGGCATACCGCTGAGAACTGGAAAAAAATTCTTTTATTTCAGTGGGGGAAAGGGGAAGGACAGGTCATCTGGTTCTTAAAATTATAAGAAAGCCTTTTTGGCCTACTTTCAATAGCTAATGATTAAAGAGAACACTTATAGTCTTCATCCAGACTAATAAATTAAAAAATCTATTGCTTTTTGCTTCTTCTTGCCTCACAACTGAAAAGATTTTACTAAACATATTCACAAAATATACACTACATTACATCTACCCTGTGCAATAAGATGTAGGTGTACTTCAATCAACTGCAGATATAGCTATATATTGCAAGGTATATTGCAAGAAATGCCACACTTGAAATGAAAAGCACTGAAAGCACCTGCTGTTATTCAGAGTTGAATGATTATGCATCACTAAGACATTTTATCAGTAGAAGCTTTTGTGTCTGTGGACATTGCATTTTCACAATGCTTCTTCCTCTCACACTTAAGCAAAGGAAACATGCCTTTTCTCAGTAAGGGATAAGATTGGAAATAATTATTCATAAAATTGAAAGGGGAGGTTTGTTAGGTTTTTGTCTTTTTTGTAAAGGAAGTTTTTATTGATTGTTTTGTCTGCTTCCATTTAAAAATGTGTTCCCAGCAAGGTCTGATACTACTTTTTTTTTGTAGCTTTCTAACTCACAGAGAAGAAATAATATTGGCCAGTAAATGACATTGTCTGTTTAAAAATCATAAAACCTAAAGGAAACAACACAAACTACTTTTAACAGCTGGCAAATTTGTACTGTTACACAGCAATGTTCTCATTGGCAAAGTTCTGAAAATCCCTATTCAGAGTAGTTAAAGCATGCACTTACAGGCAAGGATATGATTAGGTTGTTTCTTTTTATCTCAAGTGTCATGAAAATAGAACAACTTAATCTACTTAAAATCTAGTGCATGCAAAATCAGGGCACTTCTGAAATCCTATCCATGGCAAAATTAAAAAAACCTTTTATTACTTGAGCTATTTATCTGTAAAACCAATGATTGCACAACAGGATTTCTGACCCTACTGAATTAATAACAAGCCCAAATCCCAATGTAAATGAAAAGACCAAATAAAACTTATCCCACCCATGCAAAGAACTAGGAAGTCCTGCTGTGATATAGCCTTGACTTTTGTTATAAATGGGAACTGTAAGAAATCCATCTCAAAACATTTCTGGGATTGCACTACCACCCATTAGTCAATTCTATGCAGTGGCACCACAACATGAAATCACAGTATTATTTTCTCCTTATAGTGAAATATATATATTTATAGCATTTTTGTAGCTCCTGGAAAAAAAAAAAAAAACTCAAACAAAAAAATCCCTCCTAAATCACCTCCTTCCCTTTTTCTTCCCTGAAATACAATCTCAGAAACCTCATCAGGAAGCAACTTCCAGTCTAAGCCCTCCTGAGTCTCTGATAGAAACTCTGAGATGCAGTAACCTTTATGCTGGCAAGAATGAGTCATAAAGACAGATTTCAATATCTGGTAACTGGCAGCTGCTCAGCACAAAGGAGACACACACACACACCCTAACATGTTCACACAAAATACACGGTCAGTTTAACAGAAAGCAGCATGTGACAGTGCATGCATTTTTCTAGACAAAATACTTAGATATGGGTGGTACAGCGTGTAATTAATACCAAAAGGAATTTGCTAAGTGTAAAAATTATTATTTCAAGACTTGATTCAATAATTAACATAAGCATATGCTTAGGGCTCACCAACAAAAAGCATCTAAGGATGCAGATGTGTCTCTCTAGTATACTTACCATTGCATCATCTTGTCCTATGCTGGTTTTAAAACACCATCACCATCACTGCATCTGTGTCCTTTATAGTGAACAATGATTAAATTTACCACATGTTGCTTCATCTCTCCAATTCCACAATAAAGTGTTCATCTTTTTAGATGGATGACCTCGGATCAATAGCAACTGAGAAGAAAATAATAATTAGATTCATTCTGAGCACACATTTCTCATATAATCATGCCAAAGAACAACAACAAAAAAGTTATCCCACAATTTAGTACACTGGCTGTGACCAGGGGAAAAGGCAGAGAAATAAGTGCCCAATTTCTGTTGACTTTTAATGAAGAGTATCTATTCCTTCAAACAAATATTTCCTCCACAAAGTTTACCAAACAGTACAAAATCAATTCTGAACATGGAAATAAATGGCAACTGTAACTTCTTAAACATTTATTAGTGTATTTAATCAATGATAACATAACTGACTCTACAGACATCATACAATATAAAAATGGTCACTAAACATCATTATTTTCAGGTCTGAATTCAAAAAATATTTGTATGCTTGTTTTCAAAAAACTGGGTTTTGTTGAAATCACGAGCTTACCCTGTAAAGAGAACTATCTTGTCTTCACAAAACAGCTTTCTCCTTAGTATGGAAAATTTTATTGTGACTGTGCAACAAAGGTTAGACCAAGTTCTGATTCCATCTGTTTAACAGGTTCAGGGTGGGGCCTGACAGCTGTCATAATTATAACAAAGAGTTTGAATTTTATTTATCGTTATGAGAAAGACAATCTGAATTTAGTTTGGTATTTTAAGTGCAGTTACTGTGAAGAAAAAGAAAATCATAACATCAACTATTTGTGATTCTGAAACAGTGCTAAGTTACATGAATGTCCAATCGATTTTTCACTGCTGAAGATAGCATTTAATCAGTACTATATACTGCTTTGTCAGATACTTCAATAATACAAAGCGTACACCAGTGTAGGCACCTCTTTTAAACGCCATTGATATTTACATTGTCGTAAATACTTACTGTTGTATCATTTACTGTTTCAGTTTGAGTATGTGGTATAGACTAGATAATTTTACAGCTCTTTGAAAATTGTTATAAAGTACTTTAATATTTTATAAATGAATTTCAGCCAAAAGATTTAATCAGTGGGGGTACACCAGCTAACAGTTGCAATGAATCAAGTTGTACTAAAGGGTTAATAGTGAAGGAGAAGAATGACCCTATGCTCAAACAAGTTTTTCAGTGTTGAAGCATTTGCATGGGGGAGATGGCTTGAATGGCTACCTGCTGGAAGACAGCGGAGAGTTGATGATGGTAATATACATCTTTCTGTGCTCCCCTGTTCCAGCCTAGATGTGAGCCGGTCATAATGAGAGCTAGCTGCCTTGTCAACTTTAAATTCTTGTTTTCAGTACACAGGTGCCCATATCAGCTGGTGTGCAGCTGGTCTGTTGTTGTGTGGGTGGGAGAGTGAACCCCTGCCCTGAGACCTGCAGTAAGCACAGCACCTTTCCCCGGCACTGCATTTGTGAGGGCAGCCTATCAAGGGTCCAGAAAAGAAAACAATATTTGTTTAGCAAACAAACGTCAAGAATAATGCCTTTTGCTTTTACAAGGACAGAGTAATTTAGTTTGTACAGCCTTACTTGAAAGGCTTTGTAACCTCTGGTCAATGAATTCTTTTGAATCAGAAGAAAAATGTTACATTTAGGACAAGTTTCAGAAATGTAGCTTCAAGAGGCTCTTTCATACTTCCAGCTGTCATCAAGCAGAGACTCAGAATTTTTGAACACTACAATTCAAAACTTTTATCCAGTTATCTCATGATAATAAATAAAGGTCAGTTAATTTCCTTTAAAGAACAGATTTATTCCCATTTTACCCCTATTTTTTTATATTTCCGATATTGAATTTTACTTTTCATTATTAAACAAAATTACAAAGCTGTTCTGTACCTAAGAAATTGGTCAACACATATGAAAATTCTTATTTATTTTCTACAGATTACACTGAGGTTAACTGAATAAGACAAGTTCTCAAGAAACATCTGTTTTTACTGGGTCCCAAGAGAAGGCAGATATTTCATAAAACTTGTTATCATTAATGGTGGGGGGAAAGGCGTATGCAGTGTTAACTTGAAATTAATTTCAAGCAAGAGATATTAATTTGACACTTGTGAGTATGTCTTTATGCAGCACATAACCTGTGGAATTCATTGCAATAAGGTACCAGAGCCAAGAGCTTAAGAAGATTAAAAGTAGATCAATATTTATATTGGAAATTGGAATATCCACTGTAGTATTTGCTGGAATATAGACATATATTTATTAATAAATATATAATAGTATAAGGCGTACAATGACATAAGTTAAACAGATGAGATTTTATGCATATTATAATATCAATAGGAAAAGGTAACTTCTGTGAAAGTCAAGATGTAGAATTAAAAGTATAGTCCATTACGGAAAGTTTTATTTCTATGTTGTGGAATTTTTTCTAAGCAAAATTAAGCTATGTGGAAAAATGCCCATAATTGCCTGCAGTTCAGTGGATCATGAAAAATGTAGACTCATATGAGCAGATCCTTGTAGATCTGTCCCCAAAAGTGAATTCACACCTCTGTTATGAATGATTTGGTGATTGTTTATTTTCCTGTTGAAAATAACATCCCTGATTTTGTCACTGTTTTTTGGCATTCTGCTTTTTGTCAGAAAAAGAATGTTTAGAATTTGTATACATAAGGAGGGATACTTACTATGCCACTTCTTTCTTATTTGTGGAAAATATAAAGCAGAAGTTTGGATTCTGTTGCTATGTGGGTTTTTTTGGTTTAGTTATAGTTTTGGAATATGTGGTTCTGTAGTTAGTAATGTTCACATAAACTTCCTTTTGTATTGATAAAGCTAGTACAGAGCAGAAAAGAGGTTTCCTAAGATAAGCACATTCTTCCCTGTGATAAAACTACATATTATAGCTGTTAATTAGTGTGATGCTATGTGTTGTTGCCAGTGTCTTCAAACTGTGCTGCTAGCATGGGTCCAATCTCAAAGACACTGATCAAATCAGTCTTCTGGAGGAAGCCTTCCCCTGCAGGCTGATCCATCAGTGGCTTACAGCTGGCAATGGAATTTTGTGGCTGTGCAAATGAGAACTGGACATGTACTTAGAGGGATGTGCTGCAGAATAGTGTCTCAAGAGAAGAGGTGGATACCTGCTTGCCTGGTAATTGAGAAATAAACTGGTCAAAGAAAAGTAGGGAAGTCTGTTGCCCACAGGCATGAAATCTTTCTGATTATTCTCATGATTCTAGGAAGATGCAAGTGCTAACTACACATGCCTTCCTTCATACTGCTTCTTTGAAAGTGTGTTTAGTCCAGTTTTGTGAATTAATATTTTCTGACTGTGGAACATGTTCATATATGCTAGATAAAATGTCAACATTTCAGAGTTGGCATTAGTCAAAATAATGACTCAGCCAAATCATGCTAATGTATAGTTTAATTTCATTATGAAATGCTGCTTAGGGGCAGCAGAATACACTAATGTGTTTTTCCATCCTTACAGAAGAAATTATCAGGTTAATATAATGAATTGCTTTGAATTTAGATTAGTTGTTTTCCTACTGTAATTTGATGGGAGTGTATTTGGTTATTGAAGTATTAATTGTATTAATTTGAACTGAAGACATTTTACTGTTTATTGTTCCCATTATAAAACATTGTGAAAAATGAGCAGAAGTTACTCCTCTTATTTGGATGGCTATATTTATGTTTCTTTTCTGAAAAGTAAAATGGTAACTATACCAAAATAAAGTAAAATCAGGAGTAGCATTTGTTGCAGACTACTTATTTTGACTTTGGAGTATTACATGAACAGACATTGGTAGACCATTGAAGTTAGGTTAAGAGAAATATCCCTAGGTTCCCTTCTGCTGTAGGCTTTTCTCTCCACCCTGGGGCTTAAGTAAAATTATTGGCAGAAGTAAATGGAATTCCTATCAGTGTACAGAATCCCAAACAAAAATTCAGAGCACTGTTATCTGATGGTGCATTGCTCTAGTACAGATAGATCCATTCTCTAAATTGATCTCTCAATCTCATTATCAGTAATTTATTTTAGAGAGCTATTTTTGTTATGCGAATGAAGTTGAGATAAAGACAAACTGCCTGAAAGTCTCCACACGGAGATGCTTTAGTTTTGATTGGAATTAAGTACCATGTTAAAAATGCGGAAATAGTCCAAAAGGATGCCTGTATAATAGAGAATTCCTTTCAGCCTGTATGGAGCACAGCAGATCTTGTGAAATGAATGAAATGGGAGATTGGAAGTGATTTGCAAGAATATTTCAATGAAGTAAAAGATAATCACTTGAAGAGCAATGATTAAAATTATAATTATTTGTGGTTTTTTCTACTACCTGACATTCAAGTGGCAAACTGAATGCATTCTCCAGGAGTAAAGTATGTAATCATATAATTAAAGAAGCATGCCTGAAGGAATAAAATGGGTACTGCATGTGTAACCTTACATTTGTTCCAGTCCATGTTTGTAAATTAGTCACTTTGTCTTTCATTGCTGTCACTAATCTGATGGCTTTATAACCACCAAACATGTATGAGCTTGTAGGACTGAATGTTCAAAGTGCATTTAGATACATATTATAGGATATATCATACAATATATGACATATATGAAGAAATTCATATACAAAGAAATGAATCGCACTTCATTCCTTCAAGTTTTTTTTAAATTACTTACTATTTTAATAATTCTGTTTTCAGTCTCTTATAATATCAGACATTTTTTCTTCCTGTTTTATTCTTTGTGGAATGAAATGAAGAACAGAAATTATGGGTTTGCCCTGCTAAGTGCTTCTGAAACTGTTAATTTCAGTGTTCATAGTCAGGTTAAGCTGTAATGACCAAAGAAGATTGTGCCTGAAATGAACACGCCATTTGCCCTCACCTGTGTGAGGATCATAGAATCATAGAATCATCTGGGACAGAAGGGACCTTCAAAGGTCATCTAGTCCGATGCCCCTGCAGTCACAGGGACACCTCCAGCTAGACCAGGTTGCCCAGGGCCTTGTCGAGCCTCACCTTGAATGTCTCCAGGGAAGGATGAGGGGCTGATTGTAGGTTGAGTGGGTTAAAGAGAGTGGCAAAGGAATGTGACAAAAGAGTTGAGCTTGCTTTCTTAGTAAACTTAGAATTAAACTTCTGGCTTCACATTTTTCACACTGAGCAATAGAGCTGCTCAAGAACCATTTCAAGTTACTCCATCAGTTGAAATGGCAGACCTGAATATTTGACACCGACAGACTGGCTGAAGTTGGGGTGACTTTGACTCTGCATGCAGCTTTGTATGTGTTACAGGGCATTATAAGTGGCAAAATATTCATGGTATAGGTTTAGAGAGAAAGTTAGGAAATTCCAGAAGAAAGAATTAGATGAACATGTTACAATTTCCTCCTGACAAAATTATGACATCCCTATCTGTGAATGAGACTGAGTCTTCTCTCAGGCTAGAGCAGAACTCTGTCTTAGAAAAGCAAATGCTTACGGCATTTCCGTTGCTACTCATATTTTGCAAATACTAGTGTGTCAAAATATAGATTTGAATTATAAAATGAGATTGTTTCTGGCTTTAGAAAAGTTGAATGCAGTTTTAAAGCACTGAGTTCTGTGTTGCTTTTGCCACCAATTTATATATTAAAGCAAGATGTTTCCATCTGGTCACAAAATATGTGTTAGACACCTCTGGCTAGATTTGCATAAGGGCTCTGATGGAAATCATGTTTGGTAGCTGAGCTTTAGGTGAGTCCTGAGTTCTTGTGACTTTAATTTGTTTTATACCTAATATTTATATCTAAACTTAATAGTTTCATTCTTCTTGTCTTTCTACTTCACTTCTGTGCATGAAAAGAAAAAACGGGTAGCTGCTCAAACTAAACTGCCTTTATGAAGATGAGCTGGTATCTAAATGTGCTAGGACACATACTAGAGAACCCTCTGAAGGAACAATTTTTCATGAGTGTTGTGTTTTTACAGTGTATGGTAGATATAGCCTTGCTCTATGGGAAATGTGAAAGGAAAACTAATGTATAAACGTTTATCAAGCAAAGTAAGTTGTCCAGGGACTGTATTATTATATATATGGGTGAGTTTGTGGGAGTACATGTGAAGGATGCAGATTTGAAAGACAAATACATTCAGTTTTAGCACTCCCTCGTACAGCGATTTGCAATATGACTAATTTGAAATCACTTTTATACAAATTAAACATAATAATGTCAAGTCCATAGCACAGATTTCTTGCTAGAATTATTTTCTTACAAATGGTTTGAGCATCACAAACTACATGACTACTTCGTCAATTAGGTTGACGGTTGGACAAGATGATCTTTAAGGTCACTTCCAACCTAGAAGATTCTGTGATTCTGTGATTCTACTGTAGCCATGTAGTCATGTGTTTTGTAGGAACTTTTTCCCTCATGTCATGGTTTTAAGAAATATAAGTATTCAATTGAGCATTAAAAACCTGCTGTCCTTTTAGCATAGACATTTATCAAATTGTTTAGTGCCAATGTTGCAGCTCTGGCACTTTCCCTGCTCTCCTGAATTTCTTGCTTCCATTTCTACGTCATCTATTCCTTCCCCTAACTGCTGGCAGGGGAGTGTGTCGCAACAGCCACAGTCTTTTGCATGCAGTGGGTGAGCAGCTTGGCTAGTCAGTGCACATGCCGGTTGGCCAGCTGCGCCGATGACAGAGCACGAGCTAGTGGTTGACACCGTACTCCTCTTTAGGAAGGGTAAATTGGGGGAGACACTTTTTCCTACCCAGTTTGCATTAAATTCATGGAAGTTCAATATCTTTGAGATTTACTTGATCAACAGGGTAAAGGCTTTGGAACACTACATAGCTCAATTCCTTGTGATTCTTTTCCTTAGAGTGAAAAACAGATATGCGCACATATATGTGAAGCTAGCTTTCCTTTGAGAAATTCTTGAACTTGAAAGATTTTTGGAACTTCTTATTTCAGATATTTTGGAAATACCATCTCACCCCTGCCACCTTCTCCTGAATGATTTCAATTAAAGCTGATGCAAAGCACATTTTAGAAACCACACTTACACTTAGGTGCTAAGAAATATAGAGTTGGCAGTGGAGGGTGCCTGGAGAATTAACTGTGAGAAAACTTCCATTATATCAGGAAGTTTCTCAATAGAGAAGTTGCTTTTAATTGAAGCAAATTATTCTGTGGTTATTTATTAAAATGCATCACTTTGGTTCTCCATTGGTGAATGTAATGTGAATTCAAAATGTGTCTATTCTGAAATCTCAGAATGAAAGCTTCTTCAGAAGCAAAGCACTGAAGACAGAGGATTCTTCTGGACTACTGAACATTCACTGTCTGTGGCAAGTAAGCATGCACAGGTTTCATGGTCTTGACTGGATTGACCAATCAGAATGACAGATGGCCCCTCCCTCCTCTAAGAAAAAGAGAGGAGAGGAAGAGATGAAGAGATTTATGACCCTGTTGATCAGTTTGGGGCCACCTCTCCTGTCTGCTCCTCCCTACAAGTATGACCCTCTACGCTTTTCCACTTCCAACCCTCCAATAGGG
>BJBW01012752.1:0-24576 GCA_004320125.1 Scolopax mira | reverse complement strand
TTCCTCCTTTTATGTCCGTCCCCCCCCCGCCCCCGGCTAGCTCAAGCCCCTCCCCCTGGGCGTGGCTTAAATGGGATGGAATACCTGTGTCCCTGCTAGGTCCTGGGAACAATTAACCCTTTCCCCACCAGACCCAGCACAAATTATTAACTAATTAATTTATTATTCATTTAATTATTAATTCTGTGGTACTTTTTTTCTTCCCAATACTGACTGCTGTAACTGATATGACAGTTAAGTCCTCCTTTGCTTGAATTCCGTATACATTGTTTTATTCTGTATTCGCATTGGGCAAGAAAACTCATGCAAAGGATTGTTATAGTCAAATGGTTCGTAGTTCATAGCATCTTTTAAACTGTGTTAATCTTCTCCCAAAGGTGTAAAATACTAGATTAGATCAACAATAAATTCAGTCTTTCCTGAGGATGCTTGCGTTCTCAGATATGCTGGTGTACAGGCACAGTGCAAAAATTAGTGCTGTTTCCACGCTTAATGAAACTTTTCATATTTGCTCTCAGTTTGTGGGTTTCTGCACAACTTCCTTCACTAATGAATAGGATCTCAAGAGACAGTACTCATATACTGAAAGTCTCAACAGTTCATATTTATTCTGTCAGTTTATGAAGTAAAAAGCCCTCTAACATTTTGTAATCCTGAAGGAAAAAAAAAATTATATGGTGAAATTTTTAAAATGCTTCTGCATGTTGGACAGATCTTATCCCTGTTGATTTTTTTGGCATGTTTCATAACGGCAACAACAACTGGTACAAATAATTTTGATCTTTTTAAGAGTGATAATGTTTATAATTAACAGAAATTAAAAGCCATTAAAAGGAGAACGTGTATTACCCCATAGATCTTGAACCTTCTCCTTAGCAGATAAATGTGTTCAGTAGTTTAATTCCCACATTTGATTGTGTAGTTCTGGGACTAAGATTTGCCTACTCCAGTTCTGATGGTAATAGCACTCTACTGATATTTGGGAAGTATACTAAGAAGAAACATTAAATCAACTAGAACATATGAAAGTAAACTTTCACCATCATAAGTCAAATGACAAAACTGACCTCCTGACAGACCAAGCTGGAGTTATGTTCAAATTGAAGATCTAATCAAATCAACAGCTGGTTTTGCTAATGTATCTTAATATTATTTGGATTATAGTTTATAATTAGTTTAGATAAATTAAGATAACACATGTAATTTTAAGTCCAGCTCACAAATACAAAACACTCATAAAATTGTCATAAATCTCTGTATTTATACTCAGCACAAAGACAAGCAGAGATTAATTTAATGCTCTTGTACTGTCAATATCAGAGCAATATATTCCTATGTAAATTCAGAACAGAACAGGAAAGATCACTTGTCTCACTATACAGTAGATAACAGTAACAGGAATAACAATATATACTAATTCTGTCCCACAAACAACTCGAGTGAGGTTGCTTATTGTTTTCCTATTTTACCTTATCATACAATTTCTCACACACATTTTCCAAGACTCCACTTATTTAAAACAATTGAATTTTTAATTTTTATGGGTTCTTCAAAGAACTCCTTTATCTTCATATTAAGCATATATCATCACTTATCCATTATTATTGTAACAAATAGACCTTACAAATGATTTGTCAGAAGGCTGGCAACAAAACGTCTTAATATATTGTTGCTGTGTTATATAGCAAATATTATGTTTCTCAATTAATTACAATTTTATCTTGGTAAGATTCTATGTCTGTCATTCATTAGTTACCCCAAATCTTCCTCTACACTTTACTAATAAATGGAAAGAAATCTTAATGTAGTCAACTGTTTGAAACAGTAGCATTCAAAATGCTTTTTTTTATAAGATAGAGGTATTTTCCCTAACACATAACAAGATCCAAATTATATTAAGGTTTCGATTGCAGGAAAGAAGAGGAATGTTCTGAGAAAGGCATAGAATTTAATGAGAAACAAAGCTCCTGTCTTCCAGGATAGAGATCCTTAGGGCAACAAGAAGAGCATACAGCAAGCTCACTAACCTGGAGAGCAAGCTTTGGCCTTTTAAGGGATCTGCTTGTTCGACTACCATGGAATAAAGCCCTGGAGGGAAGAGGAGCTCAAGAAAACTGGTTAATATTCAAGGATCACCTCCTCCAAGATCACGAGCAATGCATCCCAACAAAGAGGGAGTCAGGCAAAAATACCAGGAGGCCTGCATGGATGAACAAGGAGCTCCTGGAGAAACTCCAACAGAAGAAGAAAGCCTACAGAAGGTAGAAGCAAGGATAGGCAGTCTGGGAGAAAAATGTCCGAGGAGCCAGGGATCAGGTTAGGAAAGCTAAAGCCCAGATAGAGTTAAATCTGACCAGAGACATCAAGGTCAAAAAGAAGAGGTTCTATGGGTACTTCTGAAGACCACAGAAATTCTAGCCTTCCTTCCTCTCTGGAAGGAAATGGGAGACCTGGTCACATGGAATATGGAGAAGGCTGAGGTACTCAATGATTTTTGGCCATGATCTTCATGGTTAAGTGCTCTAGCCACACCACCCAAGTTGCAGAAAGGAAAGACAGGGACAGGAAGAATGAAGAACTGTCCACTGTAGAAGAAGATCAGGTTCGAGACCATCTAAGGAACCTGAAGGTGCACAAATCCATGGGACCCAAAGAGATGCATCTGTGGTTGTAGTGTATGAAGGCATGGAACCCTGTCGGTGATGCAACCAGAATCATTTATTATAACAAACAGGGAGCTTATTTAGTACCAAAGTATCTCCTTTCCCAACCCACATGCTGCTGCAACACCCAATTGCCAAGCGGGTGGAATTTCCCCCAATAGTTGGGCTGTTAGGCATTGTTTACGGGTCATTAGGACTTGATAACAAGCCTTCCCCAGCCAGTGGTCCTGCTTCTTCTATTCCTTCTTCTGGTCTCTGCTTCTTCCACAATCCTGTTCACCCACATGTGGTCCCTGGGGAAAATGGCAGATGAAGTTGCCAAGTCACTATCCATTATATTTGAGAAGTCGTGGCAGTCCAGTGGAGTTTCTGCTGACTGGACAAGAGGAAACATAGCCCCTATTTTTAAAAAGGGAAAAAAGGAAGACCTGGTAGTCTGGTTGGTCAGTCTTACCTGGTCAGTCTTACCTCTGTGCTGTCAAAATCATGGAGCAGATCCTCCTGGAAACTATGCTAAAGCATATGGAAGATAAGGAGATTATTGGTGACAGTCACTATGGCTGCACTAAAGGTGCTTTTTCTGTGTGATGAAACATATCGGCATTTCTCAAGACCAGTGAATGTGTATGCATATTTAGAACCTTGAATCTTTTTTGAGCTATTGCTGTGTTTAGAGTAATATAGTATTTTGCTTATTGAGTGTATAATTTTCTTTTAGAGTGGTAGTTAGTGGTGTATGAATGTTAAGATATATCACAGACATATACTTTTTCCTGGAGTACTTATTTTTTTTGATATATCTCTTCCCCATACATGTGTTTGTGATCTATTTGGAGAAAAAATTTAAAAGTGTAGTTCAATGTACAATTTAAAAAAAAAAAACACCTACAACAAAAACTTCTCTCAGAAAACCTAGAATGTCAGTGACCATGCAGTCAAGAAACAAAAGTGAGAATGCCAGCATACTGAGATGAAGATACCTCCTGTAGGAAAAGTTTAATTTAGAAGTTGCCATTTTAAAGGTGCTATATCCAGTAACATTCCCTGAAGGTTTCTTCAGCTATTGCAAGCATGTCTTGATATGTTGATTTCATTCCAACATTTTCTACATACTGTATTTGTTAAGCTATGCGAAAAGGCAACAGGAGCTTTTCTGTACTAGCTGTGGTACAGATGACCTCCTGTATAACCTTTCAAAAGCACCAAGGCAGAAAATTTTTATCAAACACAGACAAACAACTTTGAATAACTCAGGGACTGGATCCTACCCTATGTATCAGCAGTTGGAATAAGACTTATAAGCAGGCCAATGTGTTGTGTGTGCCTGTGGACTCCCGCCATATGCAGCAATAGCACCAGCATGATGGAATCACAGCTATTTCATTACTGGAGACATCTGACATCCATACAGTTAAAGATTGTCACTTTTGC
Organism: Scolopax mira; assembly: GCA_004320125.1. Lineage (NCBI taxonomy): Eukaryota > Metazoa > Chordata > Aves > Charadriiformes > Scolopacidae > Scolopax > Scolopax mira. The sequence goes on along the minus strand of BJBW01012752.1, from coordinate 20,482 downwards.
TCAAATTCGTGCCCTTGACTAGAAAACAACTTTCTATTGTTTTCTAAATAGATTTATATAGGTTGCCAATTTTATTTTCTGATAGTACCAGGCATTTCAAAGACCTTCAAGTTTATCTTCTTGATTGAGTTATCACATTTTCATAAGCATATAGATTCAATCACCAACTATAAAATGTTCTTAATTGCTTACTACCGTATCTGTCAGTACAGTAAAAGCATCATAATATTGTGATACACAAAGAACACAAGACAAAGAAACAACACTACAGATCACTGTTCCTAATTTTACAGGAACTATTGAACAGACAATAAACCAGAAAAGTATGATGAGACATTAGCACAGTGCTACAAATGTCATTTTTAAAACATACCTGTATCAGACTTTTAATTTAACCCTATTTCCCAAGGTTTAGGATGAGACTCATTTTCAAAGATCTGCTCCTGCAATCCCTGTTCTTAGTTTGTGGAACATGATCTGGAATGTCTTTCTTTCCCTTACCAATACATTCATGCTAGAACACTTAGAGGTTTTGCAGAATTAGAGTTACTGCAGATCCAGCCTTACCTTGTTTGTTTTGATTATGTTTTGAGATAGAATCTTGTACTTTCAAATATAGGAAAAATTATTGCAACAAAGAATCTGATTAGTCAAGATATGATTTAGTAGAAGCGGGAGAAGTAAAGTGTATTTTGAGAATTTACTTCAGAGCTACAGAGGAAATTTGATTTACCCCACTATGTATACTATGCCAAATATTAATATTCTGTCCTCTTTATCTATGTGGGTTTTGCCCCATGTAAAATCATTCATATAGTCTAGCCTCTAGAAATAATTGTATGGAGTGGTCCCTGACAAAAGAAATGTCCAGTATTTATCATACACCTACCTGAATGTCAAGGTAAACAGTGTTTCTCCCTATTTTTACTCCATAAAATACTTTTATTCTTTCCAACATGTGTTTCTTTGCATTTGCCGTTCATTTGCTTCCTATAGAGCTACAGAAAACATTTCCTCTATACATCCAATACAATTGGATGTATATACATCAAATACATTTACTTGGATGAATATACATCCAATACCATCAAATATCTAAATGCTGTAAATATTTCATACTGATATTTGAGGTGATAATCTGAATAGTAATGCTAATAATATCTGTAATAATAATGTTTGAAGCAATATAAAAATATTAAAAATTTCCATCTTTATAGAACTATAACTAGAGAAAAGTCATTATGATTGTTTAAAATAAGCATTATGTGAAAGATGTAATTCCTAATTCAGACAAATATTTTTAAGCGTCATAGACAGATTTTGTCATACTAGAGTACTTAGTACAACCTACTTTTTAGTTTTATTTATCTCTGTTTATAGAAGTCTCCATCATGTAGAAGCCATTGTTTAGCTATGTATCTAATTTCTCTAATTATTCTTTTCCATAATACTAATTTAACTGTTGAATAAAACAGGACTTACTTTTAATAATTTTTAAATACAGAGGTGTGAGATAAAATTCAAGTTGATGTACCTGTCTATTTAACTGTTAAATGTGTTGACACTGAGATGATAGCAAAGACTACAAGTCTTCTAGTATCAGATAGGATACTTTTAGACTATCAGCTTATTCTGAAAATTAGGACTTCCATGTTTAAGGGAATATAGTCAAAGGAAAATTCTTCGACACATCACTTCCACATTCCTCAATTTGTAAACGCTTCAATTTAAAGAAATAGCAACAATTATAATCACTCATCCATTTTCTTCTGTGGATCTCTATTCTCTGTAGATATAATCTACATATCTCTGTAGATATGTAGATATGTGCCTTGATGACGATGTTGGTATTTTTGAATGTTCTCTGTAAGGTACAGAATATGTGTATATGCAAATGTGAGCTTGCCATTCACATGAATGAACTGTGAGAAGAGATCTAGTCACCAGGAAATAATACAGGAATATATGTAGTAATGCATTTATACACCCACTTAGATACCTAATGGGCCTGGGACTGTTATGTGGCTGGCATAAAAAAACCCATTCATACTATTAAGCAACATTATGAAATATTTTCTACTGCTTGCAAATGGCACTTTGGAAATGGTACCTGACCTGTGCCAGGTCCCAAATCATATCCTGGAACTTCTTGGGTAAATACTGCCTAGCGTGGAGCTGTACCTGAAGATCATTTTAATGGCTCAGTGTTATTGAACTGTTGGATCCAGTGTACAAGAACATTTGCAGGCAGTGTCTAATTTGCTGGCATAGATATAGTCTACCTGAACCAGCATATGCACAGAAGGTACCTACATTCTTTGTATAAGCAATGGAGAGTAAACAGGTTGTTCTGAAGGTGTTAGAGAGGCAGAATCTCCCTTCCAAAGTCAAATGGTTTAGCTCTATCTAACCATCTAACAAATCATGGAATCCATGTTATAAATAATGAAAAAGCAGAACTAATGAACATATAGTTACTCATGTGTAAGAAGTTGAAAAAACTAAATAGCAAGCTGCAAAATATTGATAAATATAAAAGGTTTATTAATACAATAGGATACCACAGTAATTAAGTCATAAACTGAAAAGGCAGGGAAAGACAAGTGGAACTCCCTGATTATAAAAAGCATAAACAGAGCCTATTAAAGTTAATCCACGGGGTTAACTGCCAGTATGAGTATAGTTCATCGATATATTCTGTTAAAATTGTGGTCAGTTGGTTCTTAATAATTAAAGCAGTGCTTCGGAGAACGTTAGTTCATAAATTACTTTCATTTTATACCTCTAGTAGAAGTAATGAATAATAAACTGGAAACAAACTTTCCCATTCTTGGAACATGGTTTTATACACACTAGTCACAGTATTGTTCAGTTTCCTTGAAATCTCATCTTTCTTTGAGATGACACAAATTCTGTTCTGCTTAACTCAGGCAGCCACTGCAAAGGGTTATTTAATGCTGAAATGAAGTAAAACAAAGCATTCAATTTCACAACCGGATGCTTTTATGTACATGCTCCAGCCATCATAACCCTTTAGCCCAGTCTTAAAATGACAACACTTCTTTTGTTATATTCTTTTATTCACATGGAACACCAGTTTCATGAAATGGTATGCTTATTTCAAACAGTTGGAATATATAACATCTTTTGAACTTGAGTTGTCTTTCATTGCTAACTTAAAGATCTTTTATTGCCAAGCTTATAAAGTGAGCTTTATTACAGTTATGGATGCTCTTGATAAAGTATTTTTACTATCATAAAGACATGATGTATGTTCTGATTTTGTGACTCATCACCTGAATTTTTCCCTTTTTTTTTTTCCAAGATTAAAATGTTGTGTGTGTTAATATTGTTTTTCAGTGAGGTTTTGGTGGTTTTTTTTTGGTTGTTGTTTGGTTTGGTTTTTTATCTATTTTGGGGCTCTTTTGTGTGGAAACTTATGTTTTCTTTGGTGCAAGTCTACCAGAAAAAAATACTGTAAAGATAGAATATACGCGGTGGCTTGCAAAAGAACACTCAACTCTTAGGAGTGTAAAAATGTTAGGGTGTTTCCAGTGTTAGACTTTACAATTCATGTTACTTGCTATAAAAAAATGAAAAATGAAATCTTATATTTGCAAAAAAAAAAAAAAAAGCATCTTAATCTTTGATTTATAATCCCACAAGTTTTACAGGATCATGTGGGAAGAAAAAAGATTTAAAGCAGAAATCACCTCCAGTATCTAGAAAAGAAGTATCGAGGCAAAGCTCACATTCTAATAATTGTCTATAATCAGTGCAACTGTATCCTCAGGTCAATTCATGTCATTTATCTACTTTAAAACTGAAGAATCACTAGCTGGGAAAGTCTTCCATTAACTTGAAAAGGAGCTTTGATATGACTCTTTGACTTCACACCTCAGAGCCCAAGTGTGTCTGAATCTTCTCTTTGAGTTATCAGATCTGTAAAATGGATATAAATTAAGATAACAATATTCATTTTGCAGATGCATGAAATAAAAAAATACCTTCTGATTTCAGAATAAGTACACTTTCATTTTTAATTTAATATTTTTTATTTATTTTCAGAGAAGTTTGGATAGTGGGAAGAAAAATTTAAAAATCTCCTTGGACTTCCAATTTCTTCATTCAAATTTAGTAGCTAACAATAATTCTATGTGTGAGTGTGTGTCTTACAAGAACTTTTTAGAATGGGTATATTCTCCATGACAGCTAGACACAGATTCGAAACTATTATCTCCCAGTCTACGTCTAATATGCATAATTTATGCACAGCCTGTAATACTGTCAGATTAGTTATGCACATTTAACCTACAAAGATATTAAACTGCTTTCAACTGCACCCCGGGCAGATTTTTAACCTTGTCCAGTAAACAGCTGAAATCCTTATTCTTTAGTTTCCCTTAAAAACTTCTGTAGTTATTTTAGACAAAAAGGATAAAAGGATATGGAGGAAGAGAGAGTGATAGGAATATGTTTTCTATTCAATTTTTTTCCTATCTGTTGGAGATACAGGGTTCTTTTTTGCTCCTACACAATATGTGTGATGATTGAATTATGGATACTTTCTCAATGCATACTTAGTGCAGAAGAGCTTGGGAAATATGCAATGATAATTTAATAAACATAATATGTTTAGCTGGAATAGATTAAAGCTCTATTATGTCCAAAGACAAGAAAATCTGCAAAAGTTACCACTGAATGCAGGAGAAATCCATAGCAAAATCTGTGAAAATAATTTTATAAATATGAATGCATTGTAGTGAAATATCCATTTTTTATTTGTATTAGACTTGCCCCATTGTAAAAACAGGCTCAAATACCCTGAGAAAGCAATAAACTGTAATAAATAAAAAAAGAAAAACCTTTCACATAGCTGTGGTATAAGGTCTAGTGTCTCTCCTAATCTGCAGTTGTAACACTCATTGGCACATTTGTGACCTCCACAAAAATATTGTTATGATATTTTTCTTCACTCAGTTTCTCTTCTTAATTACTAATTTTCACAAGGGTTAACAGATTTTAAATGGCTTTTTCATACACTGCAAATTCTGACAGGTAAAACAGAATTTTGAACGTCATGGACTATAGGAATATAAATTCACATTTGGCTTTATTTTTTTGTCCAGTAACTAAGTCAAGTGTTTTCACTGATTAAATGAGGTGTCAGTCAGGAAAAGTGACTCCTTTAAAGGAATGTGAGCTCACACATACAGTATAGTATCTGCAAATGCTGTTGTATATTCCGAACAATTTGGTACCTAGCATTTAAAGTAACAACATTTCACTGAAGTACTTTAATTGCAACTTTGTTAACTATCCACAACTGTCCCAGATATTTCCAGTCTACATTTTACTTCATGAAGCCAAGCTGTGTAAAACTTTCATTACAGAAAACAAGCCCATGCAAAACAAGATTATGTCACATTTCATTTGTGAATGCAAAACTCATCTCAGTTCTCTGGCAATATCCAGAGCACAGGAAAGATTTTGATAACGTGTACCAGTTTCTTCTGGTCAATTTATTTCTTGTCTTCCAAGGTCTTGAAAATTGTGTCCATCAAGTTGGCTGTTATTTTCTAGCTTATCATATGGTTTTTAGCAAGTATATTTTATTTCCTTTCTAAACGTTTCAGTAGTAAGGTAGGACTGCATCTAAATAAGGGTGAAAGGGGCACACACAACTGCCAAAAATTTCTAGTCATCAAGGAGAAATGTGTCCAGCCCCTTCTGTTTTTGAAAGATTGCTTTCTGACTGCATTTTCTGCTTCTGCTTAACTATCTTTTCTCTTTTTTCTTTTTTTTTTTTTTTGAGAAAAAAGATGATAAAAGGAAGAGCTGTGAATTTTCTGCCAAGAAAATAAATCCTGATAAACTACAGCAGCATTTGGAGAAGGACTTTTTCTCATTTGTTTCTTTAAAGAAGGACTAGAGAGAATCTCTGGAAAACCTACTAAAGGAATACAATTAGGAAAAAGACTCAGTAGGTACCCAAAGAAATAATGAATTGCCATCCATGTCCAAATAGTCAGAAATATTTTTATAAGTAAATAATTTGTCCCACAAGCTCTTTTAAGTGGTAAGTCTCTTTGGGTGGAATAAATGAGGATTATTAAGATGAGCTTGTCAGGTTTTTCTTTTGTTTTCTTTTGGGTTTTTTTTATTATTTTTTTTTTTTTATTTCTGACTTGCTCTGATTTCTATGGCTTCCCACAGAGTCTGTTGTTTACAGTTTTCAAAGCCTGTACATTTTTACTCTAAGTTTTGTATATAAGCCACACAAAGCGAGGAATTTGGCACAGCTTTCACAGTACATACAGATTTTTTCCTAATGACTTGAAAATTAAAATCACTCTGTTTCGTTTTCCTTTCTGTGTTTCTTTATAGTTTTAAAAAACACCATCAATTAAAAATAGATTTGGAGTGATGGCTTCAACTGATTTAATAATCATGATTACCACATGAAAAAACTGAGAAATTGGTACGACAGGTGAGGAGAATTGCTTTATAAATGACCTACAACAACATCTGTGGAATTTTGAAAAGGAAGATATAGACATCAAGGCTGGAGGATTGGGATAGAGTATCTTGTAAATGCTGCTGGTTGAACTTATGCCATTGGTAAAGCAGCCTGTAGCAAAATTACAATGGTGCAGGTAAGCCTTAACTATGTCTTTAGTTTTCCTCTGTCCCGTTTGACTTTTGATCCAAACTCCTGAGAAAAATTTAAAAATTGTCCACTTTAATAATCAAAGAATTTAGAAAGGATTATTATGTGCCCTTTTGACTCTACTTACGTAAAACCATAGAATTATAGAATACCTCGTTGGAATGGACCTCAAGGATCACCTGGTCCAAATTTTCTTGGCAAAAGTACAGTCTAGACAAGGTGGCCCAGAACTCTGTCTAGCTGAATCTTAGAAGTCTCCAACGCTGGGAAATCTACCACTTCCCTGGCAAGATTATTTCAATGCATGACTGCTCTCATTGTGAAAAATTTTCCTCTTGTGTCCAATTGTTAAACATCTGTGGGCTCAATATCAGTTCATGGGGGACCCCACTTCTGGTAGTTACCAGTTTGAAAAGGAGCTATTTACCACCATCCTCTGGGTGCAGCCTGTCAGTCAGCTCCCCATTCACTGCACAGACTACTTGTCTAGACAGTAACGCATCAGTTTCTCTAGGAGGAGGCTGTGGGGAACTGTATTGAAAGCCTTGGAAAAATCCAGTTAGACAATGTTTACTGCCCTCCCCACATCAGCTGTACAGGTTACTTTGTCATAAGAGGTGATTGGGTTCAACAAGCACAATTTCTCTTCACATTCCAAGAACTTGATAGACGACATGTGAACTGCTGTATTGTTCTTCCAACAAATGTCTGGGTAGTTGAACCAGGTTTTGTTGACCCAAAACCACTTAAGTGACCCAAATATTGTTTCATTGGCCTTTTTGTCTCAGTTTGGAGATTGGTGGCAGATGCCTACTGTAAGATCCCCCCTTGAGACAACCCAGAGGTATTAATTAGGATTTCTACAATTGTCATAGTTGCCTTCTGTACATTCAACGTTCTCCTCAACACCGAGTGTGCACAGTGATAGTCCTCCTCTTCTTCCCTGCCTTCCTCTACAAAACAGTCTATATTCATCCATCACAATCCTCTGGGCATGTGAGTTATCCCAACATGTTCCAGTTATTCCTATGATATGATAACTTTCTGACTTTTGAAGACAGATTAAAGATAAGCTTTAGGCGTGTCATTTTTTTTACTCAAGTTTAAAAATAATCTAGATCAAATTACTTGGAGACTTTCTCCTACTCAGATGTCATCACCTGATTCAGTTAGCTGTCGATTCACAGGTGAGTAAGGACTTCTGAGATCTCTAGACATGCAGGGGCAGCTGAATAGTTGCCTTCTACAATAAGATTAATGCCATTTTAAAGATGGAGGTGTCTAAAATAGGCTAGCCGAATCATGACCAAATCACATTTTTTTTTCTACAAATAATATAAAGGGTTATTGAGTTACTATTTCAGATCTAGATTTCTATGTCTTAAATACCTAGAGTTAGATAAGTTCTAACATTCATATCCAAAAAAGTGCTCACTTTACTGTTTACTGGGAGACAAGTGATTGTAAGAGTTTGCTAAACCTACTTAAAATGCCCTTTATTTTTTTTTTCATGAAATAACTGGAAATCCTATATAAAAGTCAGCACTTTCTAAAAACTGCATTTTCGTGATATTGGTTTTTGAATCTGATTTTTTTTTTTCCCTCAGAGCTAGATTTCAAAATTTCCACAGTGAAACAATAAAATCTTACTACCTTTTGAATTATTTTGGTTTTCTCTTTCCTCTATAAGTATATATTGACTACACAACTAACTTTTAGGAACTGGAAGAATAGTCAGAAAATATATCCATTGTGAAATTATGTGAATAAAATGTTACACAGAAATAACCACTTAGTAAAGTTTAATGTCTTTTCTTATTTCTCATACAATAAATTGTTTTGTTTTGCTCTCCTTTTGTTTTGTTTTTTAAAATCCAGCAACAACAAAAAATATTTGTATATATATAAATGTATGCAAAGGGTACTGGGCTGAAATTGTAATGAAAAATAATGATTTTCTGGGGGGGGGGGGGGGAAATCAGTGAATCCAAGAGAGTTTGTGATAAAAGTTTTCTGCTACCTGATTCTTTCAAGATTCTCTGAAAAATGCTTATGTAAAAGGGATCTGCTTTTCATCTTTTTTGGAGGTGGAAAACTGTATTTTATTGTCAAAGATATTGCCAAAAATATTTTATTTATATAGCAACAATATTTAAAGACCCAGTGCACTACCAATATAATGTATATGTAAAATCACCAGAAATAATTCCCCATAGCTTCTCTGGATTTAGTAATTCCCTCTGAATCATTTATTTATATTGATTAAACCTAATCATATATCCAGACAATGCAGACAAGGACACCAGCAGGTATGACTTGTGCATAGTCTTTTGTGGCTCAATCAAGAACGAACATCTGGTAGGCCAAATGTTCAAGTCTGCTGTAAATTATCAAACTCAGAAAAAATCCCAAGCGAAGTAGAAGAGACACACCATAGGCTTTTCTAACTCATCAATTGGTGAGAATCTAGTATCTAAACCTGTTTTATAGCAAAATCAACAGTAATATCGTATATTTCCTTTAATTGTAAAAAAATATTTTATTGCTATTATATATTCTGAAGAACTAAATTTTATCTGTTATTCCCATAGTTATCTCCAATTTCTTTAAAGCACAAAAGCGGATATTTAAAAGGGACAACACGATGAAAGCAGTACTAAATTATTGATGCATATACTGGGCCAAAAATATATTTTTAACATGCTGTAAAAACTCCAGTGTACTCAGTGAGACATGAATATCGGTATAAAATTTGTGGAGGAAAAATAAAATAAAATCATCCCTCCACCAGTGGTTCAAATGTCCATAGAAACCTAAGCAGCAAAAGTTTAAATAGTCCTGGAAGCAGGACCCCAGCAAGACTTTTTTTTACATTTAGAGGTAAGGAATCACAGTAACTGTAGAGTGCACAAATGACTTTTGTTATCTTATATAAGGTGGGACATCTGAAACTGAGATCAGAAAGTCACATGTCTCTAAAATATGGATCAGAGTTGACAGTACAAGATAAGTGGTCTTATGTCTAGCTGCCAATTAGGGGGATTGTCCTGGCTTCCCTTTCCCAAACTTTCAGCCACTGTGCTCCCAATGTATTGCACTGGCACATCTGATCACACAGGGAGACAATTCAGGGAGGAAAATCATCAGGGGAACAGAGTCTATGCCTGGATGTAAGGGTAAGATGAACAGGGCCACAACCTTCATCATTAGATCAGCAGATTATATCTAATCACACTCTCAGGTTTTTTGCACAGCCCTGAGGAAGGGATGTGATTTACACCTTAACTTGATAAAATACTCAAAGATTAGATGTGGGTCTGTTTTGTTTTGTTTTGTTTTGTTTTTTATTATTTCCTACAGGAACACCTGTACAGGAAAAGTGATGAATCAAAAAATACAGACACAAAAGTCAGTCATTTCATTATTCATCTACGAATACTTGACTTCAGTTCAGAGTTCCATCCTTGTTTGATCCCCAGATCTGCTCCAGCCTGTAGAATAATGTACTTTTGTACCACACATTTGGGACTCTACTCCCTCAAAGAGGAAGGGTGGGTTAAACTGGGAGAGAATGAAAGAGAAAGCAGTGCAGCCAAGACTATAAATAGAAAGTGGGACACTAAGCAGGAGTATAACACAAGGAGAGAAGGTAGATAAGGTGATTTTTCCTTAAGCTAATAATTAGGAGTGGAAGGGGTAGCTGTGAGAGAGAGCAACTCATAGTAATAAAACTTTTTTAGAACACTGTCCGTCAAGTATCCATTTCAGTATCTTCATCCATGTTCTTTATGTAATTATTAATGAATACATTTTCACACATGCTGCCACCACCACCACGCCCCAAAAAAAATCCCAACAACAACAAAATCAGAAAGCTGTTAGATTCTCTCAACAAAGGCCAGATACCCAAAATTAATTTGTGTATAAATATCCAAAGAAAACATGTCTGTCATGCTGAATTCCAGTGCTTTTTAGTGTAAGGCTTAAGAAATTTGAGTTGTGGCAAAAATCTCAGTTCATCTGAATGTTCTAAAACTGACTTAGTCTCAAAACTCCAAAAGTGGAAGATGAATTATTATTTTCCCTCGTTAAATTATTGGTTTTTAAAATAACTTTACCTTTTTAATAAAATGGAAGTATAAAACGTTTTTTTAATTATTACTCTAGCTTTGAAATCTCTCCAAAGCAGAAGTTTCTAAACAAAATTCACAGTAGTTGATCATCCTGAAGCAGAATCCTAGTTTTCTGCAAAACCAAAGGCCCATTCTTATTTCTGTTACAATTAGTTTTCATGCAATACTTGTACTAGGATTTGCTGACTGAACTAAGAAATTACAGCCATATCAATACCATATTAAATATATTCACTATTGGGATGCCTAAATAGTACATAAAAGATATTAGTTTGTCTTTCTATTAGTCTTCTGCTCATATATTTTTAAAAATGCATGTTGAAAATAGAATTGACAATTAATAAATACACACATTATTGAACATATTTATTCTCTTTTAGAATAATCCACCAGTGCATTTCTGTAAGGGTTGCACTTCTATCAGTGGGAGTTCACAGACTTGAAACAGATCACAGAGAATTTGATAATAAGATAACCAATTAAAACAGGAAGCTTTTCTTGGGGATTTATTTCACTGTGCTTGACTATTTTTCTTTGCTGATTTGTTTGTAGCTGATTGATGTTTCTGTGAGAAAATTATAATGGAACATGTCTTTTGAAGACACTTTTATTGCACAGGCAGCACAGTGGGAATGATTATACAGTCATAAAAAAAATACCAAAATATCTTCCCATGTCAAAGGACACTTTCTGTGAGTGCCAGTTAGAAGAACCTGTCATGACTTCAAGATCTGGTTCTTCAGTTGGCAGGGAGACAGCACGTCAGATCATAATGTGACAGTCCCCTGGGGGACCAAAATGTGTTAAAGGCTTTCGCTCTTTCTGCAGTAGCAAAACAGACTGTTTTAAATGTTGTTAAGGCCATAACCCTGACATGAAACTTCATTTACCCTGTCTTGACCAGAATTCTGAGTAAAGCAACCCAATCTGATTTGTGGAAAAGGCCAGTTCAAGCAAAGAAAGAAAAGACTTTTTAGGTTGTGACACCCAATCTAGAGGAGAGTTTTGAGTCAAATTGGTTGTTGATTACCAAGTATCACCCAGTACACCTCAGTTTATATATAGAAATAAAAACCGAATTAACCTTTGCTAACTAAGCAGATCATGAGGAAAAAATTGTCTTAAAATGACATCTCAGAATCCCAAATAGCAGAATATAAGTAAAATTCAAGTGTATATACTGCTTTAAGATTATAACACTTCCTCCAAATAGCATGGGAAACCTCATTATAAATTTAACTTCTTCAGGTTGTAAAGGTCATGTTGTAAGTGATATTATTTACAGCTTTTTTGAAACAAGAAAAATGTCTTTTGTAGAAAGACTGTATAAAAAACGTTAATCTTTTATATATGATCCTTGAGGATTTTAACTGACAGTACACAGAGTAACTTGAATACAAGGAGAAAATTTATCTGAAGGGAACTGATACGAAACAAAATTAAATGAAAACACAATAAAAATCATTAATGTTATTAAAAGCTCCGTTTACTTGGATAAAGTGCCTGACTGAATTAACATGTTTAGCTAAATATAAATATTCATTCTGTGGTGTTGCATGATTCTCACTTGAAATAGTTTCTTAAATTTAAATAACACATTTTCTTTTGGTAACTGGGTATTGATTTCTGGCACTTCATCCTACAGATAGTTTATGTTTTTACTCTGGAGAGACAATTATCCTGAATCATAATTTCTTTCTGTTACATTGCTTTCTTGGATTATATCTCTTATACATAACTCATCTCACAATGATTATCATGGAATGCCAGTCTAAGAAATAGTAGTTTTGAGTGTTACTTAATATGTTGCTTTTGATAGGTCAGTCTCTTTTTCAATATTACATTGAGGTGATAAAGAATTTTTCTTTCTTTGAACACACACAGGGAGCCCCAAGTGATCTCCTGGCCCAAGGGGGCAACAATCACCACACTCCTGGCAATAACTGTAGCATGCTAGTTTGACTCCACTGTAACCCCACACAACCTTTTGTTTGACCTTGGGAGCTGTTGCTCTCCGGACCCAGAGGGATATTGGAGGACTGTAACACCAAAGAAAAGGGTTAGAAATCAAAAGGAATTTGTCTGTAACAGTTTTCAATGTATTTCTGAGTCTTCTTTCTATTAGCCTGGGCACTTTGTGTTAGTATTGTTTGTTAAATTCTGTTAAGAGACTGGCCACCTCCTCCAGCCACTGCTTCTTCCACATATCCTTACATTATTCTAATTGAGTTAACAACAGCTATTTATTGTATCTTGATTAGATTGCCAAGACTGTAAGAAGGCAAAGTGTGGGTTTGTGGTTTTTTTTCACAAAAAACCTTTTGGATCTACATACATATATATAGAAATCAGTGATAAGAATAGCTTTTAAATTCAACAGGAAATAAGGGGTGAGATCAGCTACAGAATTAGACACTTACACTCAGGCATTTGCATTACCTCTAATGCCTAAGGACAAGCCTGAATATAAATGGTATTGGCATTTGAGATGCTCTGGCATACTTATATTGTTTGACCTTTCCCTGACACTGCAGAAAGAATGATTGTTTCCAAAATCTTATGCCAGTTCCATATAGACATCTTTGTACCTGATCATGCAATAGATGTCCCTGTTTTGACAACTTAATCAAGTTCAAAGTTTGCACTGGTTGTACGCAACTTTGAAGATAAAGGGTTCCAAGCTATCAGATAGAGGCTTAAATGTAAAATATTGTGCTTAGCTCTAAACCTGACTATCAAGCAGGAGTCTGAAAAATGTGCAATTCTTCTAGGGTTCTGAGGGATTACAGAAGCAGCAACTGAGGTCAAGGCAGTTTGCAAGACCTACCCTTCCCTAAGGTCTAGATGTTCAAATGGAGCAACAGTGAAAGAAAACACATCAGCTGATGTCAACACTTTTGAAATATGTGTTAAGTAAGTCAGCTTTATGGGAAGTGAAATCGTCAGATCTGTAGACCTAGTCCTCACGTAAGTGCTTTGCCTGACTTAGAAATTTCTTAGTAAATAGCTCAGGCAACATTCAAATAAACTGCAACCTCTTGCTCTAGAAATCCTGACAGACTTTCGCAGAAGTGAACACACACTCCTCAAATTCTCTATTTTATCTAGCATGTTTAAATTTTGAATAAAATGTAATTTTTAAGACATAATGTTTGTAATGTGATTACCTATATGTAGAATTAAAGAATCATAGAGTAGTTTGGATTGGAAAGGACCTTTAAAGGTCATCTAGTCCAACCTCCTCTGAAATAAGCAGGGACATCTTTGACTACATTAGGTTGCTTATAGCCCCATCCAACCTGACCTTAAATGTTTCCAGGGATGGCATATCTACCATGTTTCTCGAGAGCCTGTTCTAGTATTTCACCAGCCTCATTGTAAAAAAATGTCTTACTTATATCTTGTCTAAATCTTTAAGTTTAGACTCTGGAAGGTCTCTCTGGAAGGCTACTCTAAGGTTTTCCTGGAGCCTTCAGTCTCCAGACTGAATAACACCAACTCTCCCAGCCTGTCATTATAGAAGTGCTCCAGCCCTCTGATCATCTTTGTGGCCCTACTCTGGGCCCGTTCCAACAGACCCATGTCCTTCCTGTGCTGAGGACTTCAGAGTTGGATGCAGTACTCCAGGTGAGGTCTCATGAAAGCAGAATAGAGGGGCAGAATCACCTTGCTTTACATACTCACCACACATCTACAGTTGGCTTTCTGGGCTTCAAGCATAATATTGCAAGGTCATGTTCCCCCTTCAGTTTCCCTTTTTCCAGTTTTTAGTTCTCCTTTTCTCCCCCTACTCAAACACAGAGTATTTTTCTATGACATTTTTTGAAATCAGGCAAGTGAAAACACAGGAAAAAATGAGCAGGGTCAAGGACTCTCTAGAGAACCCTAGAGGACAATTGGCAAAGGTTAATGATTTAGAAGACCCAGAATCAAAGGAAAGAGGTTCAAACCCAGTAACCTTCTCAGAAAACAGTTATGTCCAAGCAAGCTAGAAATGCAATATTTCTCACCACATCAGTAATAATGTCTGACAGATACTGACCTTCAAAGTTCCAAAAGAATGATTTGTTGGTTTTTATTGGTTTGGGGTTTTTTTTAAGAAAAAAAACCCAAAATACATTCACTATGTTCCCTCTCCTGGTCATCAGATATCAGAGAAGTAGGAAGCAACTTCAGTTCTCCCACATCTCTGCAAGTAAAGACAGAAAGATGATGGCTGTTTGAAGTACTTTTTTGGCTTTCCTTGATTTAAAGTTTTATGACGAACAGAGGAGGATACTAAAAGTTTCAGATGTTTTTTAAAGAACAGGCAGAATTTAACCTGACCTAGTGTAGAAGAGAACTCACAGGCAAAAAGGAACTGAGAGAAGACAAAACCACAGGTGAAACAAGAGATAAAAGATGGATTCACAGAAGCTAATTTTATCCTGTAGAATCTGATTTCATAGAACTGTCTCCACAGTATTTGGAAGGAGGCTGTTCGAGCAGTAATATAAAAAAAAAAAATCTAAAGTGAAGCTCCTGTTCTGAATTACCTTCTGTAATTGCCAGTCTCTTGCAAATGGCTGTAAAGTAATATGAGGGAAGTTAGTGCTTTTGGGCTGAAGTTCACAATAGAAGTGAAATGAAGTTTCCTGAGTAGAAGAGAAAGAAAAAACGTGGAATTTTACACACGATTTAAAAGGCAGGTGGAATTGAACCTGATCTAAAAAGGTTTTATTGTTCTTAAAAGCAAAAACATAGAGAACAAAATAAATTTGCCAGAATTTTAAAGACACCGAGTATGCTGAGAAATCCTGTGTGTTATTTGTTCATAATACATTCTCATATAAAAATAAATTAAAAAAAAAAAAAAAAGAAAAGAAATAATACATAGTAATAAATGGGGGGAAAAAGTAAATCCTATAGTACAACACTGCAAAGTGAGCAAAAATCAAGTAAATCATACATATATATTTACATTTTTTTGACTGAAAATTCTCAACAAACTCTAATTAATGTTTAAATGGACTAATTTATTCACTGGTCTTTTTACCCTGCTTATAAGGGTTTGATCTATTAAATGGAAAATCTGTTTTTTCAGAATCCGAGTAAGAGTTTATTATTATGGTTATTTATTTGGTGCTTCTAAACAAGGTATATGACTTATAAAAATTAAGTTGTGGCATTAAGTTGGACATAAAGGGAAGAAGCTAGTCTTATACACATGAGCAAGATTTATATATTTTTTTATTAGTTTATTTATTTATTTTAGTTTGGAGAGATATACAAAGATCAGTTAACTTCAAGAAAAATGCTTTTCAATCTTTTACCTTTTTTTTTTATTTGCAAATATAGCAATAATTTTAAAATACGGTGAAAATAAAATGCTGTATCTTAACTGTATAGAAATTATACATGGCTGAAGACATTTTAAAGGATTGTTTTTCTTCACCTGTGTCCATAAACTATACTAACCTAAACTTATTGCCTTATATTAAAGACTATCTTTAATAGATAAAGGTACTTCATGAAATTTATGCAAGTTATTTCATAATTTTTTTTCTAGATATTAAAATTTAAATGCGTGCTTTTAATTTATATACAACTCCCTTTGCATACTGTTGTGTTATCAACTGCAACAATGTGGCTTATCTTGAAAAATAAATGTAATGTAATTTTATAATACGAAAAGGAGAATAATTATCTTCACCATTCCAAAGGTGATTAACTTATGGGAATGAATCCATTTCAGCCTAACATGATTGCAGTTCGGAAATGCTTTGGCTTTGTTGAAGACAGCTCAATCTTTCATGTCCATGATCTTAAAACTAGAGAGAATGGTGTGGGTTTCTATTGAGGAAAAATAACCTCCTTATGTTTCTGTAAATAAGTTTACAGGAGTTTTAAGGAATTAGGACTAAGGTTTTCAAAGTATTTTTTTTTTTATATTCACTGCTGAAGAAAGCCTCAATGAATAGTGAGTGTAATGTAAAAAACAACAAAACAAAAAAAGAAACACCGACTCTCTTTTTTTATGCAACCTCCCCCAGAATAGTAAACCTGGAAAATTATTTTTTAGCACAAATTTGTTTATTAAGGTTTTTATTTTCAATACTTACTAAAACTGAGTCTTAAAACAGTTCTCTAAAGACAAATTTAATCTTCGAAATATTATATAGAGATTTGAAAATGAAAATATGTAGTCTACAAACTTAGAGAAATAATACTCTAAAAATTAATCTAAATTAGAACCTATTTAAAATCTAGGTGAAACTACTTAAGAGAAACTACAATCATGATAATAGTGCTGACTTTGATGTCACCTCTTTTTCACCTCTTTGTCACAATGCAATTCAAATTCTACCCTCATGGCACTGTCTGTTTATAGTTTTGACTTAGAAATCTTAGTTAATTTCAGGAATAGATTCTCTGATGTAACCCTTGATTTGGTATTTTGTTTTTTTCCTGGTTTAGGTGTTCCAGTGCTTGTCACTGTAATAGATCATCACCTAGGATTCTAATTCTCTCTCATTTTATGTACACGTGTCTACTCCAAGAGGACACATGCTCCCAGAGCACAAATACTTCACTTTCAGTTTTGCAGTAGTGCACCCCAACCTTTTCTTCGTAGCCCTATCTATAATGCTTTCTAACATGGAAAGACTTCTGGCATATGCAAGTGAGAGCTAGCAACTGATGATGGAGGCGAGTACACTAAATTCATTGCAAACTGAGAGGTTACAGAGAGTAGACATAAACTCCAGAAAAATAAATATTTACCAAAAGATGAAGAGAATATAGAATGAAAGATGAATAGAATATGAAGTGCTGATCAAGGTGCTTTCATTAAAGAAAGAATGAATCAGTGTATTTACAAGATTATTTTTTAAATTGTTTTATTTATGGAAGGATGTATATATTTTGTCTTACGCTATGTTGGCTCAAATCATCTGATCCGTAACTCACAAGAAAAATGGATTACAGTCTATGGGTGGCAAGTTTATATGGTAGATATTCAAGAGACAGTTTTTATGGGATCATATTTACCATTCCAAACAGTAGTAAAATTTGCAGTGGGACTGTATGTATTTGACTAATGTCCTGAAGCATTAGTGATATAGAAACAAAGAGGTAACCTGGTTTTATCAGACATCAGGCAAAAAAACCCCAAGAAAACAGGTTTTATTTACAGCATCAGATATAAAAAATGTCAGTTTTTTGACAAAAATGAGTAGTTGTTCTCTGCATGCCCTCTTACACTGTTGAATAATACAGAAGATCAATGTCTCGGGGGCATTATGGAATGCAAAAAGGATATGTTGATTATTAAGGATTATCAACATACAATATATCACAGGGTGGAAGATACGAGGGGCAAATGGAGACAGATTAAAGACAATCATCTAAAAATCAAACCGACTCATGCAGAATGTCCTGCTGTGAAAATAATGAAAGTAGATGAGTTTCCTCCAAACATACTGAAAATTACAAGCCATAAAACAGATAAAAAGCTAATATATATTAAAGAGAAGTTATTTTAGTTTTATTACTTTAAACATTTTTTAAGGATTCAAAACTTGTAGATGTTTTAAACAAATGAGTGAGATGAGGAAGCAGGGATTTAAGTGAAGAAAATAATATCTTTATAAATCATGGCTGGAAAGTAGTGAAAAAGGGACAGGAATACAAATGGAAGAAGTAAAGTATTTTTGAACTGCACTTATGAAAGATCTTCTATATTCTTCATAAATTCATACTCAATTTTTTTAAGATGTTATCATGAATGCAAATATATTTGGGACAGGGGAAAGAATACCATCCAGGTAACCCAGATAAATTCTGAGTAAGAATACTAATAATACATGAAATATTTACATTTTTTAACACAAAGGGAAAATACATGCTTTAAGAACTTGAGAACCAAGGTTTTTTTCTTTGTTGTTTTCTCCTTACAGTTCATAGCTGCCTCTTCCTCTTGCTCCTGATAAGATTGTCACAAAGCTGGCTAAGTAGAGTCTTCAGTTTCAATTATGCATACAACCTTGCAGAGGTTAGAAGACATTTTATCACCAGCGAAGATGGGAATCAATTATGTATGTGAGAGCCAGATTTTCTAGGAAGTTAGAATGACAGAACGTGATGGAAAATACTGTGTTCAAACCTTTTCCTCATCTTCTGTTCCCTATACTTTTTCCATTGGATATAAATTGATCATTGGTTTTGATCACTAATTCATTTCTAGCACTGATATGAATAAATGGTTTTTATATTTTTTTTTCAAAAAACCTGAAATCTCAATTATTTTATTGTTTTAAACTTCTAAATAGATTGCTTGAATTCTAAGCAGAATGAATAAAGGCTATTATTTTATTTAGGTTTAACAATAGTGTGACTCTCTAAACTAATGAAATTACTTGTTTGTAACAGGACAGAAATGCAGAGAAAAGACCCATTTTTGAAGCCTTTACCCCCTCAGATAGTTGATATTTGTCAAAGAGAGAATCATCTCACTCTATTACTACGATAAAAATAAATTCTTGGAATGAATTATTGCAATTTGAGTGAAAACAATTTTGCTGACAGTATCTAAATACACAGTGGTTTGAACTAGATTTTTCAAAAGAAAGAAGAAGTAATGCTTTAGTCAGCAGATTCAGAGTACTTTGTTTCTATGTTAGGCCTCACTGTTTGAAAAGAAATTTCTTCAGCCTTAGAATACCAGACTTCTTTTAGAAGTATATTAGCATTACTTATTTAAGCCAAATGATGTTTTGGTGGGTGAACTATTCACTGAAACATGAAGTATTGGACAGCTAGAAGTGTTCCTGCATTTGGATTGTACTCAAGTGAAAGAGCAGAAAGGTGGATTAGTTGTACTTGCTTTATCCAAGCTCTTTGCAAGTCGTAAAATCAAATAACAAAAGTTTAGTTTAAAGTGAGACTTAATCTGTGTCTGGGTTGCTGTCTAATGCTATTTAAGCATCAGGTACCTTATGTGTATATTCTTTTCCTTTAAATAAATTATTTAATTTGTTTTTTAAGATTTGGAAATCTTGGAGAAAACAATTAAGGAGCCATGCCAAGATTAAGCTTTATTCAGATTATCAAACAGTTGAAATGGCAGTAAGAAATCCATAAAGAAAATTTTATTTCCTTGCCTGTCATCTCCAAAGCTAGCTCTGGTCTTATCTCAAAGGTTGACAGTGATCTGTCCTAGATCTATTGTATGGTAGGACATGAAATTAGGATGCAGCTGAACAGGATGTGTGCTAAACTATGTCCATCCTTCACATTTCAGTATGTCTCAGTGCATGGAATGTAACTCATCTACACACAGCAGCTTGATCTATTTGGTTCACAGAGGCACCTAATGCCATTTAAGGTACCCTAGGATAACCCAGGTATAGGTTGGCAGATATGATTTAAGATCTGTGGGAAACGTACATCCTCTGTATCAGCATCTGGAGACATGTAGGACACCAGTCAATTAGTATCTGACATCTATAAGTGGACAACTGAGTGATGAAACAAAAATGAAAGAAGATTAGCAATGCCACTCTCAACGGATATCGGGGTGGTTGAAGTCCCCCATGAGGACCAGGGTGTGTGAGCATGATGCTGCCCCTATCTGTTTATAAAGGGCCACATCTTCACTGTCACTTTCACAGAATCACAGAATCTTCTAGGTTGGAAGGGA
>BJBW01012749.1:14088-36489 GCA_004320125.1 Scolopax mira | reverse complement strand
TGAGTTTGTTTAATTGGCAAAGTGCTTCGCTGTTGATTCCAGAGGAGCAGGACAGGGTTGGCTTCATATAGTGACAAGGGCGGGAGGGAAACGGAGCCAGGCAGGCTGCCACTGGGAAGCTGCTCACACGGATGAGCTTTGCAAAGTGGGCTGGAGGAGGATGGATTTGGGGCCAGCACTGCTCCTTCCCACCCCAGCTGGGGGCTGCCCTCTCCCCCCACACCAGGCCCACCAGCAGCCCTCCTTCACCCCAGCCCGCTTTGCTTCAGCTGTTAAACTCTTTGCTGGGTGGATTACTTTTAATTTATGCCACCAGTGCCCTTTCATGGATTATAATTCTGTATGAGATGTTTGTGCCGTATCCTCCCCCCGTATTAAAGTGTCAGGAGTATATCCCCAGGCCATCCATCTTCAACGCTTCCACATGGGCTTGGCAATTCTCTGACATGAATATTATGGCTCTCAATGCAGAGTCTCCATCACTCAAGCTGACAAGTGTTAGAATCTCCTCTCTTCAACAGGGTAAGTGACCTTTTCATATGCAGCGTAGACTCCCGGTCACGCTGCATCTGGTGCAGTGAAACCAGTGAGGGCCAGCAACTCCCTAAAGTCTTAAAAGCAAGTCACAGGTCCTTTTCGACTTGCAAAACCAACCCTTAGCATGACAAAGTTAAAGGGCCTTAATCAGCCCCTGCTAATGCCAGTCCTGTAGAGGAGGATGAAAAAGCATCTGTGCACTGCCTTCTGCAGGATTTATTAGCAGGATTTTGGGGGAAAGCTGAGGAATTTGGGTGTCTGGCTTGCTGAGGTGTATAGGAAAGATTTTTGTGACCGGTAAGTGACTTTGAAACCTCAACTCTAATCTTAAGCAAGATTTTTTTTTTTAAGTGAGGTGCTTAAAGTTAGATCCCTGAACCATGCCAGCTTGATTTTCAAAGCTGCTAAGCACCTGGACTTCCCACAGTGTGTGCAGGACCTTCCCTCTACCTGTTCCTCGAGAGAAGCAGGAGGAGAAAACCCTAAAATCCCTTCCAGCTCAAACCTTCACAGCTGTGCTGCAGCCAGGACATTCCAGTCCACGTTGCTCAACAGAAAGGGAATCCCCTGGAACCCAACCATGTGGCAATTCGAGTTACATCCCTCATACAAAATTCACGTTACCCCAAATCTTTGGCTAAACTACTGCCTAATTCTTTTTTCCCCTTTCTAGAGAGCAAAGGTACTTTCATAGCAGCTTCACCACCTTCCCCCTGCGAAGCTCCTCGTGGTGGCTCATCGCCAACTCAGCCCAACAGAAACTTGTTAACACCTTTTCAGCTCCCTCTTAATAAAGTCAAGGCAATTAACAGCTTCACTATTTACAAAACAAATCCTCTTTGCAACACCTGAGAAAAAGAGCTACAAGTGTTTCCCAAACATTTCTCAGTTGGGGAGAACACCTACAATAACTGTCTACGGGGAGATGTTGCATCTGCTCTCCCTGGCTGGAGAGGACAAGTCCATATTCCCCATGAGGTCATGCTGTGCTTCCATCCAGGGGGCCCGACCAGCTCTACTGGGAAAGTTTCTTATCCAAGGGTTACTCCAAGGAGGAAGAGGTGTAGAATGAGCCTGGGTGTGAATTTGTTGCCCACCTGATGGTCCTTACTTCTGCTACAGCCACGTGTGCTGGTGTGCAAGAGCCACTCGTGGGTAAGATAGGTTGGTGCCCTCCAAAATGTCCCCGTGTGTGGCTGGGGGGGAGTGGGTAATGTACAGCAGATTTACTCCTCTGCAGAGGGATTCACAGGCTGCCCCTATGTTTTTCTGGTTCCCTGCTCTCTCCTAGGATACATCCCATGCCCCCCACTTTGCAAATCACTGCCCTGCCTTACAGTGCAGTAAATTCCCCCTTTTCAAACAAGCCCCAAGGGGATGAGCAATATAACAGAAGATTGATGGATTAAAGACAGTCAAATAAATGTAACTTGCAATGTACTTTCAAAATTAATTCCTTCCTCCACTTGTCCTCTCCCATCCCACTCTCCCTTCCTCCAAACACACACAGTGGCCCCTAATTTGCAAACAAGAAAGATGGATCTGTTTCCTTATTAAATTATTATTTGAGTGTTGAGGTGACTGTTGGGGTAACTTCACACAAGAGCACTCCCCACCACAGGGGCTCAGTCCAAACACTCCCAGAGTTCAGAAAAGATCCTTTCTAAAGCCTGTATTGTGTCTCAGACCCAAATTCATCCCTTGCAGAGGGTCTGAAATGCAGAAAGGAAAGGAGAAGGAGTTGGTGGTAACTCCAGGCACAGTAAGGAGCAGAGGCTGATGACCACAGCTAGGAAATGTTCACCAAATGCAGGTGGAGGCAAAAAAGAGTAGCAGTCGTGTGGGACAGGGACAGAAAATGAAAGATAATAAGTCTAAATCTGTTGTAGAAGGAGAAATAGAGGTTTACAAGCAGAAGGACGTGATGGGAAACAGAGAGGGAGATCTCAAGTAGTATTTTAGCTGGTTTCTTTCTCTCTCTAGCCTTTCTTCAGTGTCCTATGTGTGTCCTATGCAACGTTAATCGAAGCCAGTTGTGGGCACATCTAGGAGAGAATAGCTCGTCAGGGGACATATGACCACAGAGCCTGTATGGACAGTATACGGCCCTTAATTTCCTCCTCTGATGCTTTCAATAGCTCATGGGATGCCATAAAAGATGATAATGACGAGGTCAGTGGGAAGACTGTAAAACAGTGGGGAGAGGCACAAGGGTTACCTCACTTGGGCTCAAACTCGGGCCATGCATGGACCGAGTTTGCTGGTTGCAAGCTCTTCTGCTTGGGCTGGTGGCTGTACCCCACGGCCACCATACAGCCTGGCTGATAGTGCCCAAAACTGCGCTGAGACAAATTACAGGGGTCTGAAGCGTTGGGTTGTGGGGTCAGTGGGGCTCTGGCCATTAATTTAGATCAAGCCCGACAGTTGAGTTGGGCACAGACAAGGATGAGGTCAACTTTCTGACCTTCCCAATTCCACAGACTTTTCTAACTCCCACCACTATGGCTCCTGACTAGACACTTCTAGGGGATCATCCATTGAGAATATAGCTGGAAACTTTAAACACAGTCATTTCTGTTTCTCTCCCTTTTGCCCAGTGCCTTGAAGACAAACCTACCCTGAGCCAGATCTCCATCCCCACTCCTGCCCCACGCTTCTGCTGCCCAGCTGCCATCAGCTATGATAGGGACAAGGCTCCTCCTCCCTATCACTAAGTGGATTTCGAAGACAATAAGCAAGAGAATAATTAAATTAACCAAGCCCTGAATACCTCCTGAGGTGCTGAGCATTCCCAGCATCACAGCAGCACTGCAGGTGTCAGGAGAGCAGGTCACACTGGTTGGTGGCAGGCGGCAAACGTGGCTCCAGGGGACATCTCTGCTGGCATGGGAGCACCAGGAAGAGACTCCCAGGATGGCTTTGCTTGAGACAGCTTGGGTCCAGAAGTCAAACAGCTACGTTTAAATTTTGAAGTGCTTAAGTTAATGAACCTTATCCCAAAGCAAATGCAGTTGTACCTCCCAGCCTGGACTACTTCATCCTTCTGGGTCTTTCTTGTCCCATGGGCTTTCCTGCTGCGGGGTGCCAGGGCTATCACCCCAGGTAGCAGCCTCAGCCTCTGTTTTACCAAACAGCCTGCTATTTAAATTCCCTGTGAAACATCTACAGGCCTTTGACAGCAGCACATTGGGTTTTTTCCCCCTGACCTTCTGCGGGCTGCAGGACTCGAGTCTGGATTTGAGACATGCCAGGATCGAGGAGTGATCAGGTCACAGCCTTCACTCAGCTCCATCATCTCCAAGGTGCGCAGAGGGAGCCTGGGCTGGCCCTGGCCAGGGTTAGTGGTGGGGCAGAGGACATCCCCACTGCAGAGCTTTATCTCACCCATCGCCAGAGAGGTCACAAATCACCAGCTGGTCCCTTTCAAGCAGTTGGGAGCACTAAATTGTACCTCCTGTATCCAGACACCACCCAATCTCCCAGAGCCAGGCCAGGTGTGTAGATGAGGAGATAGTGTATATGGCCAAACAGGATGGAGCCCAAAATTCACCACTTCCTGTGCTTAACCAACCGAGTGCCGCATCTGTGTGAGAGTCTAATTTAGGTCATTTTAGATTATCTCATTTTCCAAAAGGGGCTGCTCTGGCCAGGGATTTGCCACCATTCTGGTTCAGGAGGATCTCAGATTCCACGTGAAACTAAGTATGGGATGCTTTGTATATTTTGAGACAAATTTATTTACAGCTATGATTAAATAATTATTTGGGAAGAGTAAAACGCCGTGAAGAGAATCGAGAGTGGAAATCGGCTCCTTCCAGCTTCTTCGAGGTTTAAAACCCATTTGGTCTTTGGGGCACTTTCACTTTCTCTGTTCCATGAAGAAAATGCAATTAATTTCCACATCACCAGGATTTGTTCAGTATCGTATCGACCACCCTACCTCGTGACTGAGATAACCACTGACAAACCTCAACTCCTGCCCTTGAAATTCGGCTGGAGGCGGACACTGACCTCACCCCAGGGAACTATTTCCCTGGAGACTTTTTCTAACACTAAAAAATGCAGTTACATCTTGGTAGGCTGTTAAATCCACATGTGAAAATAAACTCATCTATCATCTTGTGCACACGCTTTAGCTTAGTTTAAGGAGATATAAATGCACTAGAGCATCCCATTAAAGCAATTTACAGGTCTTGCTTTATTTTCCTAGGACGTTACTGGCTTTTGGGAAAATGTATCAACTAAGAAGTGATGGAATAACAGATTTCTCCTTCAGGTGCTGCTCCCCAGAGCAAATGCCACCCTGGTCTGTGTTTTGCACGGTGGGCAGCTTCTCACACAGACCTCTTCACCCCCAAGACCCTTCTTTTTCACAGCCATGTGGAGATGGGGGGAAAAAAAAAAAAATTAAGCCCGAAAAGCTGGAAAAATTAAAACAAAAAGAAGCAAAGCTCTGCTGAGGCAGGCAGATGGGTGCTTACAGGGTACACAGAGACTTGCTGGGGAGATGTCCCCCCCAGGAGCTATGTTCGGCAGCATCACCAGGGTCACAGATGTCTGGGAAGCAAAAGGAGAAGAGCTGCAGTGGCAGGTCCAAACCCCAGGTTATGCCCAGCATTGTCCTCTGCTCGGTGGAGTGAAGGGCCATCAATCATCCCTCAAGGGCCACCTAATGATCGAGGGGCTCAAGCAGTCGGGCACTAGCAACAGGCAGTGAGCATCAGGGCACGAGGTCTCCAGCTCACCCAGCTCCCCGTGTCTCCGATGGACCAAAGACATACCCTTGTTTTCTGAGACCAGGGAAGACACTGACACTCGTCTGCTGGCTGAAAGACATGGGTTCTCAAGGCAGCTAAATAAAGCAAGCCAGAAAAAGACTAATGGTAAAAAAGCCAACAAAAATCCTCAAAAAAAAAGGTTTGGATGTGCTACTCTTCCTTAATTCCGTCTGTGTCCCTACCACCATGGACATAAGGCTTTCAGCCTGTTCCTCAAAGGCCTGGCTGCTAATCCATCCACCAGTCCTTGAGGAAGAAAGGCTCTGGAGATTTCATCTGGGCTAGAGAGTCCTCACTTCCTACTGACAGCCCAGCCAGTAGGACAGCAATTTCCAGTCCCGACTGCTGCTGCGACGGCGTGTTTTCCATTGCAAGTCCCACTGTGACAAATTACTGAAAAAGCATCCTTTTGCTGAAATGCCTAGCTACCTTGCTGAAAGGTCTAGATACCTTCTCAGGAAATTGTCTCTATTTCCAGCCACTCGAGAAAGCCACAGCTCTTTGAAACTAGAGGGTGATGCCAAAAAAAAAATAAATAATTGATTTCCACTGAGGAAAGTCAGGTACAAGAGCAAGGATGGGAAGGACAGGGCTGTGTGGAGACTGCCCCAAGGCAGCCTCTATCCGCTGCAACCGCGCTTAAAAGACCCCTGGTCTCTTCTCTCATCTCCCAGAGCCTTACTAATTTAGCTGAATGGGTTAATTGTGACTCATCTTATTATTTCTTCCAAAGAAAAGATCCAGAAAGTTACTGCATTGCCCTCAGGTGTCTGCACCCCCTGCTGTGGCCTGAACTTAAGACACCAGAGGAGCTGCAATATTAGCTGCACTGGAATGTTTTGGTTTTCCCTTGCAAAACAGGTCCATCTCTCCAAGTGTGAATGTGCTTCAGTTACCAAAACATACTTGAGAGGAGAAAAAAGGAAACTTCTTTTTTTTTTTTTTTCCATGTAACTGAAAAATTTCCATTTTTGTTGAAAAGGGCATGCCTCAACATGTTCTCCTTGGTCTATATATCAAAGTAAGAAGAAACTTTTGGAAGATGCTTCTTTTCTCTAGAGATGAAAGAAATTCCCATCAGCAATCTGTCATCTCCAGACCCGTGTGCAAATCCCACCACCTCTGTGAGCAGAAAGAATTTAATGTTAGACACGTGTGCACATAAAAGACACATTTTCCTTCTGGAAACCCTGCTTGGCACCAGATGCTGCTATTCCATGAGGACGGGAGGGGCTGGCACACATGGATGGTGGCTTCTGAATATTCTCCGGTGTTTAATCTTTTTCAGCCATAAGGAAGAAAACCTGTAGCAGACCTAGGAATTAAAACTAGGTGACAATGAAACCATTGCTTTTCATTGGACCTGGATAGATAAATAAAGATCCAATTTCTTGTCAGTACAAGGGAGCGAAAAATACAAAGCTGCCAGTTTATATTGCCAGGAATTATGTTCTCAGGTCATATCCAAATTGATGTAATAGCATTCATCTCAGTAGAATTACACCAGGTTATAGTACCTAAGGACATGGCTCAACAACATCTTCTGCAGTAAATCTATAAAAGTAGCCATAAAATTGTTCATTTAATTCTAAATACATACTTTAGCTTACACCTTTTCCCTCACCAATGAAATCACAGCAACTGTTTATACCCAGAAAAAAAAAAAAAAAAGCAGTTAGAAGGGGGAAAAAAATAGTTAGAAAATTTAATTATTGGTCAGCCTTTGCTGTCTCTGTCCCCATCAGTCCTGCCCACACACACCTGCAGTAGTCACTGAGATGGGCAGAATTCACTAAGAATATTAGTATTTTAAAGGTGGAGACATAGGGAAATATATTATTTCAATGTTGCAGAAACAGAGAAAGACCCAGGCAGCTGAAGCTGAGTTTGGGAGAGAAGGAACACACTTGTCCTCATTTGGCCTTTTTTCACCTGTTCTTTGTTCCACAGCTCCAAAAGATGATGTAAGTGAACACACTGTGGTTTCCACTTAGATCTTTGCCTCTAGTGGCTGTAGTTCCACACAGAACAGAAAACCAAACAGTTGGAAATGCCAGTAGAGCAGAGAAACACGGATCCTTCTGGTCACGGACTCCTCTGTGTCACTGGAGCAGAGTTGTTCCAGCCTCGGAGCCGTGCTCCAAACCTCCTGATCTCCAAACATCTGATGATCTCAAAGGTCCCTTCCAACCACTAAGATTCTGTGATTTCATACGGACACGTCAGGACCACGCCAACCCCACTCTTTATCACTTCCACTGATGAAGCGAGACTTCTGACAGCTCCCCAGCCTCCCTCTCCCACAGATATCTTACCTAAAACCTTTATAATGACTATTTGCAGTTGAAAGGTTGCTTTGGCTTTAGTTTATTCCCACTTAACTGGGTTTATGTGGACTAGTTAGTGCATTGCCTTAGCAAGAGACATGCTAGAATACCACTTTTTCCTTTACCATAAGGCATTTTTATAAGGTGTTCATCTGATTCTTTAAGGTTATTGTGCAGTACGTATTATTTTTAAAAATAACCCTTGTCTGGACTGAAAGAAAACAAACCACTAATTTCTGATTGCTGATTTCAGAAGATCAGAAGCCATTAACAGACTCATAACAGGCATCACAACTGCGCCAGCAACTTTCTTTGTTAAAATATCATCTCACACAGAGAAATTCTCTACACATATTCAGGTAACAGTCACTGTTTCCAAAGCAACATCTCAAAACATGGTATGCCAAATGATCCAAGCCCCAAACAACTGGCAAACCTCGAGAACACAGGTGTTAAACTCCCCATTCCTACCTACAAGTGGGTACTTAAACGCTCAGATCCCAGCAGTGTGTAGGCAGTAACCATCTGCTGGTGCTGTCACCCCTATTTCCACACCAAAGCCCAGTGCAGGCACCATGTCCAAGAGAACCAACGCTGCAAGAGATGGACTGTTCACCCTGGAGCCCACAAGGTACTGGAGGATCATGTGAATATTTGCTATTTACTCACATTCAGATGGGAAAATTGAGATGTTAGGTACATGGAAGACTGGTGGACAAGCCTAAATTCAGAGTTTGGTAGCCCTGATGTGTTTTCCGTTCCTAAAAAGACAGTGAAGAGACTTCCTCCATGTTAACTCAGAGGTCATCAGCTCCAGTACATGGTGCAAGTCTCCTTAACTACAAGCAGGCATTTTCTATTGAAGAGAGATGCTGATCTACTGCTCAGCTGATATGACACAAAGCTGGTACTAAAGAGATGGGTTTTATTCTTGATCCTGCTGCTGCTCCAAAGGATGGCACAAGGAGAGTCATTTCTCTTCTCAGTCCCCAACCTTCACGCTTGTGCCATTTGTGTACAGTTTGTTCCCTTGTACAGCCTTCCATCTGCTGAGACATTGTAAAGGATCTAGGTATCGTTATTAAAACTACGTTTACAAATTAAAGTTGTTCATTCCAGGAATCCCATTTAGTCTTCAAAAGGAACATTTTGCAGAGAATGAACAACTGGTAAAGATACATCATGGCTGCTTTGTAGCGTGGTGACATCCTTTGCCATACGTAATGATGAATTAATAGCAATTATAACACTAAGTTTGGAGAGTGCCTCAGCACTGAGTCAGCACTCAGGTGAGGAGAGGTTTTATTACAGTTCGTTAAAAAAAGGGCAATAAAAGGCTTAAAAACCATCACAGATCCCAACTACATGAAGCTAATAATCAGTATGATAAACTATGGTTTACATGAATAGGAAATTGAAGGGACATTTCATTTCCTAGGCCTTTGTGGCTCCCATTCAATTGCGCTGATGGCGCTATTCAGGGAAGCCAGCGTGGTGCCTGTTTACAAGAGAACTTTGCAAAACAAAGACAGTCACGGTCAAAACTTTGCTGGTCAATTCAGTATATTTAGATGGAAAACCCTTGAAGGTAAAAAAAACCCCAAAAACGTATTCTGAAATACCCTCATGGGATAGTTTATTTGGAAGTGGCAAGTAGGAGGGAATGAGCTCGTGGCTATGGAGATGTGTGGTGGCCACAGAAAAATCATCTGGTTTTCAAACAGAGGCTTGATCAAACTTTCCTCATCCAGGCAAAAATACTGTCACAGAAATACCTTATCAAAATGGCAAATGACAACGTCATGCACAAGCCAGCATTGTCCAAGTCTGGCTCCAGAGAAATCTGGCACAAACTCTTTGCTTTCAACGGGAGCGGAGAACATGCCGTGCCAACACCTGACAATGCATCTCCGAGATCCGTATAATGTAGCAGCTGTCCCAGAAATGATCCAATTTTCCTTCTTTCTTTTAACTAAGAGAATGGAATCACTCTGGATTTACAATGAAACAAACTGAAAGCACAGTTGGAGCCACTGTTTTTAAGAAGACCCTGCTTTGCCATAACTTTTCGCGGTTCGGTTGCTAAATTACACATTATAAAAATAAGTAAGTGCAATTGAGAGACTGTGTTAATCTCAGAAGTTTAAACATCACCCTGTAATGACTGCTTTATATTGGCCCATAGTAAAGTACTTTATGGGGCATGCAGGAGGTTTATCCGCACGCGCACGTTAAATACTCCTGGGAATTTTCTCACACAGAGAGGTGAGGCCTGCCTGACACAAAACCAAATAGGTACAAAACACTGCCATCATTCACACTGCAACTGGAATGCCACCCAGTAAGAGAAAAAACAAAAAACAAAAAACCCCAACTTTACAACACCTAAAAGAGATAAGAACCGATAGCCAGCATAGCAATAAGATGTTGCTTTTGGAAGTGCAGAATTTCCTAACCTGACAATCGGTGCAGATTCTGGAAACAAAACAAAAACCAACTGTCTCCTTCCAAGGAAATGGGAGCTCAGGGGTTGACTATAAATAGTTTATAAAGATGCACAGGTGGTTTGCAGAGTAGTTTACTAAAGCCAAGAGTATTTAGAGCCAAATTAGTTTCTTGCACATCAAAATTCCCAGGAATTTAGGGTGAATTCATACGTGGTTTCTCGCCCAGGCAGCCTGGGGCTGACAGACGGCACCCAACTGCCTTTTGCAATTCTCTCCAGAAACCCAGAGATCCATCCAGGCTGACTCAGAGGTGCCAGGTGAGAAGACTTTTAAATAAATTAAATACGACGGTAAAAAAAATTGTAGATATGGTGCCAGCATCTTTTTTTTTTTTCTTTTCTTAAACAATCATGTTTCAGAATAGTATCCCAGCTAAGCACGAGCCAGTCAGGTGTTCCCAAAAGGCAAAATATGATGCCACATGACCCAAACGTAAACGTACCCAGCAAGGCCCTACATGAAGTACTTTGTATGAAAGCATCACCTCCCTCAGCTGTAAAACACTCACCAGCAATAAACCAAAGAGAATTCCTAATCCTTCAGTGTTATCATTATTAGAGTATCATTCACCCACTTGTCTGCAAGCTGCCTTCTTCTCCTGCCAGCCCCTTCATCTCACAACAATGCCCCATTTCTGGCTCAGGAGCCCGACAATAGGCTCTCCCCTGAGCTTCTGGCAGCATCTCCAGCACCGCTCGGCAGGAGGCAGGACAACAGGGAGGTGACAGGCACCCTCCCCAGGAGACCCACCGCATCCCTCAGGCTGCTGACACACTCCACACCCAGAGCAGAGCATCCCAACCACAAAAGATTTCGAGGTAGAGCTTTCTAGCTGCTCCTTGAGTAACCACCCAAAAGATGGCAGGTTTTCCCCTTTCACTAACAGCACAAGGAGAAAGTACCTGTTTCCTGTGATGGTCCTTGTGACATTCCCAACACTGGTTTGAGCTACCTGGGCTTGAGCAGAGCAAGGCAAAGCAGCAGGAAATCAATAGAGAGGCATGAAGTCCTATTTCTAGTTCAACAAGTCTAGTGACCAGCATCTAAAAGGAAATAGCACCGCAAAAACAATTTGAAGTTACCTTCTTATGTTGCGCAAAGAGTCTCTCTTACCAACAAAACAAAAATAATTACTCTTCAGTATTTTTTTAAAAAGGAATTTCAGAGGATGCACTGTTGTTGGGTAGTGCCAGAAAGGACCAACATTTTCTGACCAGAATCACACGAATTATCTTTATCTGGCTGCTCCAACTTAATGAATTAAAATTAACTAAGACCCTTGTGTCTTTAAATAGAATCTCTCATTCTAATATGGCACTAAAAAAAAGAGTTTGAGTCACTCTTTCCCTTCATATAGTGCCATGAGATAAATGCCCATCAGTTTATCATCAATGTACCAATTTTTCTCAGACAACTGTTGTTTAAAGAGCAGTCAAGATTACTCCCCGTAACACCTTTTTTTTTCTTTTTTAATGCTTAAAGTTGCTGAATGAAACTCCCAAGCTCTGAACAGCAACTCATTTTTGAAGGTTGGCAGGCTAGAATGGTCTGACTTATATAGGCAATGGGGAACTGGCTTTGATTGAGGTTTCTGCCATCTTTAAAGTATGTTCAAGGTTCCTGGCAGTTTAACTGCTCTTAAAGATAATAAATCCCTTATGAGAAGGCTGAACAATCATATACTTCAGACTAGCTCAAGCTGTAGAGTTCCAAGAATAACTGTCAGTGCAGGTGATAGCAAATGTGTGATAACCAAAGTTCTAGAAGAAAGTTTGTTGAAAAAACAGAATTATGGGAAACAGACCAAACTGCTAGCTTTATGGACATCTCTCTTTTTCAGCATTCAGGCAATAAAACTAAAATGAACTCCCTCAAAGTTAAAAATACCCAATAAAACTCAATAGGCAAGGTAATTCTTTTGAATTGACAGAGGGATAAGACAAGTGGCTCTTTCCCCCCCCCCCGAGGCTGACACCAAACACTAAGGCAGCTTTCAGTTCACTGTGGGGTTTTTTTTCCAAAGCTATGTTTGCTGTGATATGAATTTATGCCACTGGCCAAGCCTATACCACTCTGGGCCAAAAAAAAAAACCTAAAGAGCAAAAGAAATGTCAGCAGCACATCCTATGAGAGTGGTGACACAGCTCCCCCAGGGGACCAGGCTGGTTGTCCATTTTACATTCCCAGGACTGACCTTCTGTCCACATCCTACTTATTAACTGGGTTCCTCAAGAACTCAGCAGTGAGATTTGCTGGATGAACACTTGTCCTAGCTATCCATCCATCCAAGGGATGAAGGAATCTTTTCTCTTTCTACCCTTCCCTTAGAAAAATGGAAGGGAATGAAGGTATTAGCTCTGATATTAGAGAATAAATCTCTGCGAGACATTCACTTGAATGCCTGAAATTTATATTGTGTGGGTTATAAAGTTAACATTTGCAACATCAGCTGCTTTTGCCCTTTCTTCTGGTAAGGGCCAAAACATTCTCTATGGAAGTTACAATCTTCTATAGGTACAATATAACACAGATTCTGTCACAAAGGCAAAACTGAAAACTCCAGCAGGAATATAAAGGAGATATTTATTGTCAAGCAGTATCGTATCAAAATAAGTAAGCAAATAACAGAGTAACTAACAAAATACAGAATAATATATTGTGAATTCACTAGATTTTAGTTTCTGGCATCTTCAGAAACTAAATTTTTGGTTTGGCTGACAGGAAACCACCAAGCACAACGGTCCTGTAATTGGAGCAATCAGACACATATGGAGACAATAATTATAGCAAAATAAATCAGTTGTAAACAGATCTGTTTACTGTATTTCTATCCACCTCATATTTTATTCTTCATATTTGAGGGTTTGGGTTGCCTTTTTTTTTCCTCCTAAAAGTCACAAGATTTTTAGGTCTTGGTTACTGTAAGGACCAGTTTTCTAAATGTTTATTCTCTGGGCTGCCAATAGTGGTTTATTCCACTGAGAAGATAAACAATTAGCTTAAACGAAGTTTAATGTTACAGTCAAATGACTTAAGATCCTGGTAATTACTCAAGTTGGGGAAACAAGTTTTCTCATGAAACAAATTAAGAAATTACTTGTTTATTTAGTATTAGTCAAGCATACTAATATTTCAGAGTTGTGTAAATGCCATATTGTTGTCTCCATCCTCACCAGTTCAAACCACAAGAGGCAAAGATTGAAGTTACCAGTGCAAGTACAGCTCTTAAGAATATTAAAAGCTCTCCCAAAAAAACCAGTGCAGTTACTTCAGAAAAGGTAATAGTGCAGAATTAACCCGTTGCCTGTTGAATAGCATGGCCCCTAACACATTCGTTTGAAATTTTCAATACAACCTATTAAAGTACAAGGATAAACAATAGCAGGAGCAAAAACCAGAAATCAGCATACCTTTTAAGAGCAGGAGAAGACAGAAAACACCCTCAAGGTGAGCTGTTCCAATCAAGCACTTTGCTTTCAAACAGATGTTGAAACACAGCAGTAGTCCTTGACTAAAATACACTTTCTTGCGACATGGAATGGAAATCAAAGATTTATTTATAACCACTGTGCCTTTCACCACTGAGATGGGACAGCTACATTCAATGTCTCTTCAAAAAAGTCCTTCATATTACATTCTGACAAAATACATCAGGCTCAAACGAATCAACTTCAAGAGTGACCATAGCTGGGTGATGTAATCAGCAATTAAAATTCTAAAATTGTTAATATGCCTACAGTAACTGTTTTCTAAGTTACATCCAAATAGCTCCCTTCAAAATGGAATTTGTGTCTGCTAAAAAACTGCTGAGACACAATTCAGTCTCAGAAAACACAGGCCAGCTCAGATGTATGTCATTTGGGAATCTACACTGGTGTAAATAATTTCGTTCTCCCCATACAGCCAAACCAAGATAAGTGGGGAAAACAGCAGTCAAATCACACCTGATGATCATCTTTTTCTAATTACCTGACAGAGTAAATCTCTCAAGTAATTCTACACTCACTATATCAATAGAAAAGCTACTAGAACTAATAAATCCCGGTTAAGCACAAGGTTGTGTATCCCATGAAGACACAGGTAGTTAAAACAATAACATTTACTTCAGCTAATATCGATTACAGAGCCAAGGGATACACTGAAAAATATTTATCTGTAACTCAGAATGTTTGAGATGGTTTCCACCGAGCTCTTATCCCCGATGCTCTTCCTCAGTGATGTGATGTTTTAGCCTGGGTTTATTAGGATTGTGTTCAATCAGCCAGTCAGCAAGCCAAATCTGTGGAGCAAAAAAAAACCCACCAAAACCATCTTCAGTTTTCTGTTGTTCTCTATTAAAAGTACAGGAGAATATTAAGAACATCATTCAAAACCTCTGATACAGACACTCCTACTGTGCTGCAAAATTAAGACTTTCAGAAAAATGGACATACAAATAACTTGTTTTTTTTGAAATTTCCTTTTAAATCTTCACAGCTTATACTGCTTTTGAACAATTTACACTGACCTTTAGGAGACAGCTTTTGTGGGCAATATCTGTAATTGCATATGTGTAAGAACATTTGAGCCATTATTCAAATAATCCAGACAACTTCTTTGGAATGAAGCTGTACAAAATGCATTAAACTGTTTAATGAAATACTACTCCTGACAACACTTACAGCTGCTTGTAGTCATAGAAGATACCATACAGATACCTAGCTGCTAAAAATGACAGTCTTCTGCGCTGAAATCACCTTCTAGTACCCAAAACTTAAAACAAAAACATGGTTACTTTTTGAAATTCATCTTGTAAGTTTTCCAGCAAATTGTACTTCAGTGAGAATGTGGGAGGTAGGAATGTGGTGAGGCCCAACTTCATCTGCCAATGTCTTGGCCTGGCCTTAGGCAAATTAACCCTTTTCCTCGACTTCTCCACTTGTGAAGAGAAGTTTTTAACACGTACTTATTTACTTCTCAAGGCTGTCGACGATTATTTTCTGGAATGCCAACTACAGCAAACTTCATACCATGCTGTGTAGTGAAACAATTGCTAGAAGAGCAGACCAGTAAGGTAAGCAACACTCTCCTTTTATTGCCAGGTACAAAAATAACAGTTTGCACAGAAAGAGACAACAAGCAGAGCACTACCACAATCCTCACAGAAAACAGAAACAGCAGAACAGTAAGAACTCAAGACAGAAATGGGGAACAAACAAAAAACCCAAATGCCAAAGCACAAGAACCCAAAAGCCCTTACAAAGGCTATTCAGGAAAATGAGAAAGGTTTAAATCATTTGAGCTTGATTAAATTTATCCTGTGTTACTTAGGGAGTTGGCTGAGACAAGCTCTGTGCTGCTAGCAAGTATGTCTGAGCGGACAGATAGTTTCTGATGCCATTTTCAGAAAGGAAAACAGAAGAAAAATAAAAATGTTAAAGAAAAAGCAAAGATACTAGAAAAAAAAAAACCCAACATACCAGCAGAAAACAAAATGAAAAGCAACAGCCAACATACATTTCTGGAAAAATGTTGTACCAAGCCAACATTATTTTCCTTCTGTTACAAGGTCACAGACATTATGGACAGAGCAGAAGGAGCAAATACCACATTTTCATTTTGGTAAAGCTATTGACACTGCCTCACATAGCTTTATAGCTTTCTTACGAGCAAAAAGGGTAGGAAAGAGTGGTCTCAAAGTTACTATTAGTTACCACATAACTGCCATGAAAATTGTGCTCAGAATGCAGAGGTTAATTGGAAGCAAAACCAAAAACCCAAACAATGAGTTAGAGAAATGTGACTTATAAAGTAAGAGCAAAAAAATCAGTTTTTAATACAGTGAAGAGATGATTGAAGGGAAAAAAAAAAAAAAAAAGATGGTAATGCTATTCAAATATACAATAGGTCACTGCAAAAAAAAAAAAGAAGGGAGATATTACATTGTCTCCAATGTCCTCTGGAGGGAGGGGAAGAAAAAAAAGTGAAAAAAAAAAAGGGCAAAAAATTGGAGTACAGGAGACTTAAGCTTTCAAGTAAGTACAAGTAAGGACTGAAACAGATTGCCTAGGGAGACTGTAGCTTCTCCATCATTTGGAGTGCTAAGGAACAGGCCAGACAAACATTTGTTAGGAATGGTTAGATACAATTGGTCTGGCCTATGGGCAGAGGGATAGAGGAAAAGACTTCTTCATCCCTGTTTTCTAGATTTCCCTATGGTAACAGTGGGAGACATACAGATAAAGCAAACAGGAACAACAACTGTACATTTAATCTGACCCCATGTACACCACATACTTCATAGAAACACCCCGAATTATTTTTTCTGGCTTTTTTTTTCTAAAAGGTATCTTTTTCTAAAAGGTATCTTTTAGAAAAATGCAATGTTGATTAAAACGTGATAATGATGTAGAATCCACCACAACTGCCAGTGACTTATCACGCTGATTAATTATCTGCATTCTTAAGGAAGTGCTAGTGTGAACGACTTGAACTTCAAGAATACACAAAACATTTACCACATTTTTACAGATGAAAGCTAATTTTGTTTAGGGACTGAAAAACAAAACAAAACAAAACAAACCCCTATCAATCAGGAAATTAACTCCAGTCATGCCACTAAGAACTGTAATTTGAACAACACCCATGATTAAAAGGAATAATACCTGTCAGGAGAGCAAGAGGCATCAGCTTGATAAATAGCAAGGAGTCACAAGAAGACAGAAGAATTTTCTGTAGGCCAGTTTGACTATACAAGATAGGTTTCACTCAAATCATAATTCGTGTTCTGTAGAGCAACCCAAGTAAATGCTAATCAATGCTGTAGAGTCAAAATAATAGTCTACCCTAAAGAAGGTTTGATAATATTAATTTAACTAAACACAACAATGACCAAGTAGACAGACGTGCTAAGAACTCTACAGTATTTTACTCAACTGTGGAACTACTACCAGCGTGATTAGCAGCTGAGGTAGTATCTATTATAGAATAGCTACTTCATCTCAAACTCACCTCAGAAACAGCAAATAAAGTACAAATTTGTATCTGACATCATACAATAGCACCCAGCTATGTATAACCTTACAGCCATGTGTAACAACTATGTGTTAGAAAGAGTTTTATAGAAGTCACCTCAAAACCCTGCCATTTCATCAAGGCTGATTTCATTTAGTCCTGGCCCTCGTTTCATCTGTTACCAAACCAATCAACTTCTTGAAAGGCAAATGTTATTTGATTAACTCATTAGCTGATAGCTAAACCAGCACAGCTCTGTAACAAAACAGTAGGTTTCCTGTACGGAGGGACTTTACTAATACAAAGTAAATGTGTCACAAAGCATGTAACACACCACAACACTGACCTAACTGTACGTACCATGGGATCTGCTGGCTTCTCCTTACAGAGTGCAGTGAGCCCAGCCAGCAGCGTAGGCTTGATGTAAAGGTTCAGGTAATCCCTGGCTCTCTGTCCAGCTGGAATCGGCTCCAAGATGGCTGAAAAGGGTAACCACAGGTGTTGGAAAGCAGCTTGTAGTGTGATTACAAAAAGTATTCTTTCAAAGGTTGTTTATGTACGAGCTGCTGTTTTCCTGAGTAAGTTAGTAATACATAATGGTTTTTAGAGCTTCTCCAACAACAAACTGCAAAGAAATTACCTGAACCCCTTTACAATGTCCCTGAGGTCACCTTACTAATTATAGGCAATTATGAAAGGGAGGAAATCAGATCATCTGGGGAAAACCTATATCCTTGAAAATGCACTGGATGCAGGAGAGAAACAATGTATCCCATGTTTAGTACTTCCTTCTTGCAGTGTGAAGCTGGTTTCTGAAGATCCTAAAAATCTCATCTTAAGTCCAGCTTTGTCATTAGGACATTTAGGAGAAGAGATGTGGTTTACAGTGGATAAGGTTTGTAGGGAAGTTCAACATCAGATATTAAACTACCTGATACAGTTGACAGAAACAGACAAATTTTTCTAGCAGAGTTGCATTTACATCTTTCTGTCAAAGAGCAAAGTCATCTTTCAACTGTTACATTACAAAGGAGAGATCCTCTCCCAGCCTTTCCAGGTTCTATGGCCCATTTCTCTGGCACTTAACTTTGGAATTGCACTACCATGTGAGCACCCAGCTGCTGCAGAACAGGAAATACTCAGCCTGAAACCAGAAAGAGAGTCCATCTTCTCATGCCAACAGGAGTCCCCCAGGCTGACAGTGCCAGAAAGACATGCTGAGTGTAATAGCTTCCCATTTCCTCTCATTTACCACCAGCTTTGTCTGCTCCAATTCCCAGACCAAAGAGTTTGAAATGTAGAAGCAATCCCTCTAACTATAATGGCTCTTGCTATGCTTTTTCATAGCAGAAAATATCAGCTTATACACAAAAAGATTCCTGCTCTCTTAAAGCAAACAAACCCAACCTCTTCTAGATCAAATTGTATCTAGAGACTCGACAGAGACAAGTACTAACAGGGAAGAACAGTATCCTCCTGAAGATCATTAAGGTGTTATCTGCATCATTGTACCTTCTGGAAACATGAATCGAA
Source organism: Scolopax mira (assembly GCA_004320125.1). Taxonomy (NCBI): domain Eukaryota; kingdom Metazoa; phylum Chordata; class Aves; order Charadriiformes; family Scolopacidae; genus Scolopax; species Scolopax mira. The sequence goes on along the minus strand of BJBW01012749.1, from coordinate 17,814 downwards.
TTTCTCTTTCTGCTGTGGAAATGTTGAGACTGCCATGAAGCCCGTTCCTCAGTTCATCAGTCCCATAGAGGGCCCTTAAGCTAAAAACAAAAGAAAAAAACTGCTTGGTAGGCAACTGCAAATCCCTTCCAAGCCTCTGTAGTCTGAGATCTTATAAAAGCAACATAAATGGACTAATTAACAAGTCATTGGCTTGATTTTGGCTGTTGTGGGTTTTTTTAAATATATTTCTACCTAAAATTTATGTTCATGTACTCAGTTTTCTCCATAAAACGGGTGAAATTTACATACTAAAAAACAAAGGTGAAAAGCTATGTTCCATAAAATTTAAGAGATATGAGGCCACTCCTGGTTGGTAAAATAAAAATAAAGAAAAAAGGAGATAAATTCTGATTACAATTAGGAGAAAGACAAAATCCTACTAAATTCACCAAGATCAACCAGTGATTTACCTGTTAGGATGAGTTCTCTGAGCTCTTAGGCTGTTTGATGGTCCAAGCAGTTCCTTCCAGTATGAGACTGCACCATGTCTGGCAAGAACCATAGCAACTAGAGGTCCAGAACTCATATAGGCTGTTAAATTGGGAAAAAACACTTTTCCATATTGGTCTGCATAAAAGTTGCTACATTGCTCTGGGCTTAACTGGAGTTTCCGTTTCTATAAAGTGCAAAAACAAGAAAAAAAGAAAAAAAAAAAGAAAAAAAAAAAAGAAAAGGAAAAAAAGCTTGCTAAATTTAGATAACTTGCTACCTCAGGTAGGATACAGACCTCTGCTGCAGTCGTATCTTTGAGTGCAGAACAGACACAGAATAACTTCCCAGCCTAATCTGATCCTTCCAGATCTGATCCTCTTTGAGATAGAGAGTAACAAAGAGCAAGAGTTTTACAAGTAAATTAAGCAAACAGGCCATTTGAGTCAGATGTGATTTTAGCCTACACAAACTATAGCATTTTATAAGTTCTAGATGACTTAAAGTACAGTCAGGGCACTGTACAGAAAAAGTGAAGAGCATTACAAGGGCAGGATTTAATTACTCAACTGCTCCAGCATAATGTTCTACTTTTAAACCATTTTCTCTTCAGCCCACACCTTTAATTATGCAATTGTTCTATTTTTCATTCAGGACTCATGCTTTATGATTCTCACAATAGCTGCCTAGTCTGCAGGTGGCCAGGATTAGGACAAGTTTGGGAGGTTATCAGAAGGCACAGGGCAGTCAAAGAAAAGTAAATAAATATTTTAAAAGTATGTTCTTTGAGCCTGAATTTATGTAACATAAGAGTATCACAAATTCAGATTCCTAATGGTGCCTTTGGTGCCAAACATCACTGGAAACAGATGTTCAGTTTTGGGCCCCTCACTACAGGAGGGACATTGATGTGCTGGAGTGAGTCCAGAGAAGGGCAAGAAGCTGGTGAGGGATCTGGAGTGCAAGTCTTATGAGGAGCAGCTGAGGGAGCTGGGGGTGTTCAACCTGGAGAAAAAGAGGCTGAGGGGAGACCTTATTGCTCTCTACAACTCCCTGAAAGGAGGGTGTAGCCAGGGAGGGTCTGTCTCTTCTCACAAGGAGCAGGCGATGGGACAAGAGCAAACAGCCCCAAATTGTACCAGGGTAGGTTTTGGATGGCTACTGTGAAAAATTTCTTCACAGAATGAACCATCAAGCATTGGAACAGGCTGCCCAGGGAAGTGGTGGAATCACCATCCCTGGAGGTATTTAAAAGACAGGCAGATGTAGTGCTTAGTGCTGAGGGACATGGTTTAGTGGCAGCTTGTCAGTGTTAGGTTATCAGTTGTACTTGATGATCTTAAAGGTCTCTTCCAACCCAAATGATTCTATAACTCTATAGGACACTATAAACATCCAACATCCTGTCATTAAAAAAAAAAAAAATATAAATAAGTAAGATCTCTGTCATCTTCTGATACGTTTTGCATAAATAGAACAACCAGAAAGGTAAAGGAGAATATTTAAAAAAAAAAAAAAAAAGGCAAAGGGGGCATTTACAAGAATATGAAAAAAATGTTATATTTCCAGGGGAAAAAAAGAAAAATAGAAAAAAAAGAAAAAATTAGGAAAATAGAAAAAATAGGAAAAATAGAAAAAAAAAGAAAAGAAAAATAGAAAAAAAAGAAAAAAGAAAGGAAAAACAAGAAAAAAGGAAAAAAGAAACATAATAGGAAAAAGAAAAGTAGAAAAAAAACCACCAAACCCAGGAAAAAAAACCTTATTACACCTAGAAGCACAGCTGTCGCTCAGTCAGTACCACAGCGCCAGCTACCTCCGGTAAGGGCGCTGCCGTGGGGCCGGCATAAGGAGGAGGAGAAGGCGGAAGATGAGGAGGAGGAAGAAGAGGAGAAGCCGCCTCTGCGGGGGGGGCCCGGCCGCGCGCCGCCGGCAGGCGCGAGGGCAGAGCGCCCCCCAGCGGCAGCCCTCCACGCGCCCCCGGGCAGGAGGCCGCGCCCCGCAGAGTCACGGCCGCCGCCGGTGCCTCCTAATGCCCAGCTCATTAACAAAGCCCGTGTTTTCCCGAGGCCCGCAAAACGGTCCGTCTGTTCTGTCGCACCTCACGCACCACCCAAACGTACCCCCGCAGAACCTGGGTGGTGGTTGACGTTCGAAAATCTCAAATTGATTTTTGGGTGTGCTCGCTTTTTAGTGACTGGCTCGAGTGCTGAAAGTTCATGTAAATATTCTTCTGACTTACAAACTGCAGTTATTTTCTCCGGAGCACAGCCTCTTACCTGAAGGATCAGGAATCCTGATCGGAGAATGCAGTCTTCTATTTCTTCCTCCTTATCAACAATATCCGGTTTGATGAGAGCCAGAGTTCTCTCCACAAAAATCTGAGGTTTGGGCATTAACATCTGCATCTTGGCTTCTTGATTAGAATCCACCTGCTCCTTTCGTACTGCAACGACACCAGGTCATGATTTCTTTGGAGTCTGCCCCCTCCCCAACTGTCACCTTTGGTGACATTTACCGCACACCCCAGGAGCGGAGCAGATCATCCCCGTTCCTGGAGATGTTCTCCAGACTAGTTATTCTCCATAGTCCGCACTCCTGTTTTCAGCGCAGCCATATTTTGTGGAAAATAAACCAAAAATTAAATGTTGTTAGCAGATCATAAAGTGTAAACCATGTTAACATCTCACTAATTAACTCAATGTGTGACAGAAGAGTTAATCACATGCCTTGCTATGTGCCAGAGCGAGCCTGGCTGCCTGTGCTCCAACACCCTCCATCCACCAAACCCCAAATCCGTGCTCTTCTGCATGAAGCTTGTGGTGTGGGACTTACTACTTGGAGCTGGTCCACCTGTGAGCCTCGGGGTATTTCTCAATCGTTATTTAATTCTTATATTTATGGACTCAGGACAAAGCGCCAGTTTTCTAACTGGCAGATGAAGGCCATTAGCAGGCTATTAATGTACAAGACTGGTTTGGGTTTCCTACAGATTTGTGGCCACATTGTCCTTTTTCCCTTCTTCCCTCCGCCTCCACGCTCCCAGCCCCCAGTCTCCCCCCACCTGCACTGGACAAGACACAGAATCTTAGAAACATTTAGGTTGAAGAAGATCTTTAAAGATCATCAAGTCCAACTGTTAGCCTAGCTCTGCTAAATCACAGAATCAGGTCATCATAGAATGGTTTGGGTTGGAAGGGACCTTAAAGATCATCCTTAAAGTCCCACCCCCTGCCCTGGGCAGGGACACCTCCCACC
>BJBW01012749.1:0-14043 GCA_004320125.1 Scolopax mira | reverse complement strand
AGGCTCTCACCACCCTCACACCAAATAATTTCTTCCTGAAATTCCACCGCTAAACCACCTGAGTGGCCAGCTCACTGCTGCAAAACCCATCGCTAATGGCTGAGTTACACCTGCCTTCCCGGTTGGAATGATCTTTTCTGCACCGGTACCTTTGAGCCTCCTGGTTCGCTTTTAACTAGGGTGGAACGGGCTGTGGGCTCCCTCGGGGAGGAACGATGGAGCTGAACGCGGAGGCGCCGGTTACGGACACCGGCGGCCCGAGGCTGGGCCGAGAGCCTGGAGGCGGCTCTGTTCTCTTACTCCTCTCCGTCACCCAGCCCGGAGACGGGCTCAGCCCCGCATACCCTGAGAGACCCGCCGCCACAACACCGGATCTGCCGGCCTGGCCTGGCCCGGCGCCGCTGGGCCTCCCCCGCCGGCCTCTTCCCGCGCCGCCGCCGTTGCTAGGCGACGGCGGGGCCGGCTCCCTGGGCCGAGCGGCCACAAGATGGCCTCCGCGCCCCTCGGCTGCCTGCTCGGCCGGCGACGGGGGGGCAAGATGGCGGCCGGAGAGCGACGGTGCGCTGGCAGGGAGAGGACACCGCCCTCGGAATGCGCCCTCAAGGCCCGGGGGGAACCGCGGTCTGCGGGCAGGTGATAGAAGGGCACATCTGCCCGCTTATGGACACTGTGTGTGGTACGGCAATAAGGAAAGGAGTAGGGGGAGCTACAAAAAAATCTCATTTCTCCCTGACAAATAAAAAGCTTTATGTCGGTTTTTACCTCACGCTCAGGGCTGCTGAGGGAGGCAGGATCTCCCCCAACGTTCATAAAGTCAGCTAACGCTATTTATTGGAAAAGGGAATACAAACGCAAGCTCTTCTTCAGGTTATTTAAGTATTCATATTTATTGTGGGAGCGAGCATGAGGTTTCCTGTTTACGTGCCTGAGCAACCCCAGCAGGGCAGGGAGCCTCCAGTGCCCGGCCTTCTGACATTCCAGGCATACTAACTTGCATCTACAGTGCTCTGATACCATTTTTCAGCATTTTGAATTGACTTACAGTATGTATCAAGTGCTACTTCACTTCATAATCACAAGAAATAACGTATAAGAAAAAGTCAGTGTTTTCAGAGTTAAAGCATCATGAGGTGAGCCATGAACTGAGCTGGGGAAGCCACGTTCCCTGCGGATTTTCACCATCTTTTACCACCCCCTATTTCCCTCTGAGAAACAATAGGGCAGCCAGCATCCATCTGACAGGCTCTCCCCTGCCGGTGACCTGGAAGCCAAAGCGTTGGGTGCCGTGGCATTGCCTCCCCTCCGCCCTGTTTACCCCGGGGAAGGCCATGGCCATCTCCCAGGGCTGAACGCTGGCCAGCTGGCCCGGCGCTATCGGGGTGTGGACCAGCACACAGCCCTGATAACTGCTGCTGAGCTCCCTCCCCAGCCAGGCTCCTGCTCCTTTGGGCCTCAGTCCCTCTAATTAATGATTTCTTCACAAATTGCAGGATCCGAGGTGCCATTAGGGTCTTTGCCCCACTGGTGATTTCAGCTGAAACTGACCGTTGCCTTCAGCTCTCTGAGGTTACGCTGACAGAAGAACAGAGACAAAACACAGGTATACAGGCTTTTGTATGAAAAATGAAATCAGAATGAAAGTAAATGCAGAGAAAAGACACCACCCCCACCCCCTTATGAGTCATAAATGCTGACACTACATACCCTGGTTAGCAGAGGAAATAGCAAATTTACAGCAAAAGCTGGTTTTAGCATAAGAAAAATTCACTTTGCCTTCAACTGTTGCATGAGTAATATAAATAATGTAAAAATAGAAATGAGAAACAAAACTATGCAATTATTTCTTTGCAGCCAGTTTGAATTATGTTTAATAAACAAAGACTGAAGTTTTTATTCACATACTTAAAAAAAACACCAGGATCCAAGTGTTTAAGACTGAGTAATTCAGATACAGACTTTCCTTCACTGATACAGGCACATGGTATTTGTTTCTTTAACGGGGAAATCTTATCCAATATTTACAATATTTAATTTGAAGATATTGTAAACACTGCAACTACTGGTAAACATGTTTTATTTAAAAAAAAAAAAAAAAGCTGATAGAAAGAGTTCACCAGTTTTTTAGTTTAGTTCAGAGTTGTTTCTTTTCAAAGTCAACACACACAAGTGCCACAGCTCCAGCTTGGATGAGTTCAAAGGCTTCCTCAGCCCTCAGAATCATTATTACATAAGAAATGTTGAATTGAATATCTATATAAAACACTGCTAACATTAATCTCTTGCGATTTCTTTATTGTGGGCTTTTTTTTTTTTTTCAGCCAATGAAGCTAAAAAACCCATCATGTATCTTTCTGCACATCCTTGTATGCTGCAGCTTGGCCAGGAGCAGGGTCTGGGGCACTTCACTCCCCACCGTGGGCCCTTGCTCTGTGTCAGAATTTCTCCTCCTCACTGTTTCCAGAAGCATTTCTGGAGGGCGGAGATTGTCTAATTTTAGTAGCTTGGAGAATCCTCCACTCTCCAATGAGCGGGCGGCTGCATCTGGAGTTGCAGCCAATTACCCCAGGTTTCCTCCTGCTCCGCTTCCCACGATGGTTTAATAATGCAGACTTACAAATTTAAAGCGGCCCCACACGTTAAAAGAAAATAACATTATGTCTTCCCTAACAAAGACAGATCTTTTTACAGTAGTAGAAGCTCAAAGGTTTCTTCTAAAACATTGCATTCTGTAAACCTGACCTTACGACCCTGTGTTAATATCATTATCTTATACATATTATCTTCATGGTGATTGAAAAAAAAATATTTCTGATAACTAAAAGGCTGGTTTTGAAGCATCTTCCTTAACTTTGGTAGGTCAGGGATGCGACTTTAAAAAAAGGAACCAAAAAAAGAGTAAAAAGATGATTATAATGTAATGAACCATTACATTCTGAATACTTCTCCGGGCATAGCTTTGCTGCTGTATCTTATCTGGTAAGCGGTTTAACAAGCCTTAGTTGTCTCACTTATTTTTAGCTGGCATGGAGTATAATAACACTGAAAGATTGTGGCTGCAGGTGCATTTGCATTCTATTAACAACAGATAAATAACTTTTTGAGGAAAACTATTTCAGAGCGTTGTACTCTAATACTGCAAGAAGTGGAGAAATTGATGTCTTGCAGACATCATCAAAAAAGAAAGAGAAAAGAGAACAATGTAAATAAGAGTGAAGAAAAGCTAAATAATACCAACTAGCTGCATTGATTAGAAATGGAACTTGCACTTCTTTTAGCTTTATTTGCGTATTGATGTTAAGCACAGAAAAATATATTTATTAGCTATACATTTACTACACACAATTTTCATACCCCGACTTTTTTTGTCCGCTTCTGTGTCTCCCAATAAACTCATACGTACCCGCAGCCCCGGCTCCCCTTCAGCACTTGCTCTATCCATCCTGCTTTTGCAGCCCAAAGCGTCTCCGACGGAAATCCTGTCATCAAACTGACTTCCTCTCTTGCAAGCCTGCTCTCTCCTCCATGTCTGCCTCCCTGCAGCTAAACAACTCAGCTTCTGCAGTTTATCTGTGGCCTGTAACTCCAGCCAGCTTCTCATTGCTGCTGACTAACCCTTCTCAAGCCTTCCTTTCTTTCCTTTATTTGCTTTCTCACCCTTTTCTTTAAAAGTTTAAATTAATAAAATATTCTTTTGATGCTTCCCCTTTCTACAAGTCTCTAAGTCTCTTATGTTCATGTCTTTTGTAACTCCCTGCCTTATTAACCTCACCCTATTTCACTTCCTGATCTTCCTCACACCCACTGCATTTCTTCACAGCTTAAGTCTTTCCGTCTGCTCTGACCCACACAGAGATGCTTGTCTCTTCTACGTTAAAAACAAACAGTGCTTTGGTAGAAGTGCTCCTTGTCTTCTCACTTTTACAAGTCTTCTAAGTGCAGCTCTTGTGCAGTTCTACCCTAAATCCTCTTTAAACTTGGTTTTCCTTCCTCTCATCATCTGAAAGTTTCTCAGACCATCACCCATCTCTTCTCTGACCTTCAGTCACATTTACCATAGCCAGCTATCATCCTATCTTAGCTTTTCCAATTAATTATTCTCACCTATTAGCTTCTCCAGTCACAGTTTCAGCTTGGCTTATCAGTACTGTTCCTTGTGTTTCTTTCTATTCCTTGAAAGAGCAGTGGTGAGCACTGGTCTTGACTCTCCTCCTTTCCCTTCCTCATAGCTCAACATCCTAATAGGCCAATAAAGATGTGATTGCCTCATTACTGTCTCATTTCAAACCTCAGGTGTCTCCATTGCCATTTAGAGTCTTGGTAATGAGCATGTGTTAAACAAATGGTCTGCCTAAAAACCAACTACTTTTCTACTGAGTTATTTTACAGCCAAGTGTGTGAAGGAGTGGGTGGAACCTTACAGCCAGGAACGTGGGTGCCTCAACAAATAAATCATTCGCTTCCATTCAGAAAGCTCTGCAACGTGTTTTTCTCAGTTCTTCAGTTTAACTATGTTAGTTCACCGTACTTTCCAAAGAAAGTCTTTTGTGTCACACACAAAACTGTTACTCTTCCATTGCAAGCCCATTCATGTGCTGATCTGGTCCTACCTACCTCTTGTTTGACACTGAAAGGAGATCTCCTCTTTCCTGCCGGCCAGTACAACTGAATTCTGCTCCTGCACTCTCAAATAAAGACCTTCCTGCTTTATCCCGTGGCATTGCTCAGGATGAGCTTCAATTGAACACATGTAGAGTGTTGACAACTTACTTTCTATAAAGCTCCTCCTCATCTGTATATAAACATTGTGATAGATACTGCAGATGATAGATGTCAGGCTTTTACCTAACCCTCTGGAGCAGAAACACTTGCAGGCGTTTGCTCTTTCATTGTTCCACATAACGTTTAACATAATACTGGCTTGGATTATCCCGGAGGCCACTAAGCTCAGAGATAAGGATTCAGTGGGATACTATCCACAATGAATAAATGAATGTATGAATAAACCAATAAAAATCTTTTATTTGGCAAATTGCAAGAGGCAATCGGTTAAATAAGGCTTTTAAAAAAAAAAGTTATATTGTCAATGTTTCCTTAAATGCATCTTCTTTCAACTTAAATCCATGTAGCATCCTTTCTGCCATTCTCATTCTGAGCAGTTACTTTCACCCCTACCATTAAAATCAATGTGATTACTTGCATAGTTGTTATTATTGTTAATAAAATTTATTTACTTATACTGTGCATAAAGAGTAACTCAGGCAGAAGCTTCCTGTACCACAGTATTCTGTATGTAGTAGGCAGCCTATGACCTGAGATATTTCCAATCAATTCAGACAAAACAGGCACAGGGTGTGGGAAAGGGAAAAATTTCATCAACAATTTCAAGGCAGTGAATGATATGTTGGTTCTCCTTTTTTTTTTTTTTTTTAATAAGAAGGGAACTAGAAAAATCAACACGATAGAAATAACGAGGAAATAGGCTAAAGAAGAAAGGGAAGGAAGTGATGAAGACAGGTATGGGATAAAAGTGGTGTGAACAGGCACCAAGGGCGGGGCTTGGAGTAAACAGCAAGTTTGATAGAATGGCAAAATTAGGCCAAAGATCAGAAAGCCCATATGCAAATAAAATTTAATTAAATTTTAGTAGACACTATTAATAATCATAGTAATTACAGGATTAAAAAAATGGCAAACACGATAGGTGTTTTTTTTCTCAGCAGAAAATGTGTCATGTAAAGAGAATGACCCAAGAATGTGTGTTTTTCTTTGATTAACCACAGGCTTTGAGTGGGGAGTGAAATGCACGACCAAAACCTAAGTCACAACCCGGAAGAATTCTTTAAAATTACCTGTGGCATGGTGGGGCCTGGTGAGACTAATAATCCTAACAACCCATATTCCTAAATTTCCCAGTCGTCGATGTCTAGATCTGTCAGGAGTGAGTTAGTTAGTCATGCCAGTGACAGTTCTCAAACCAGGCTGTTTAGCCCCTCTACAACCTGTTATCCTGCTGTTGGATATATACAAGCCAAAAACCAGCTATTAAACTGGGGCAACTGAGAATCAGAGAGAGCCTTGGCAGCAGGGAACTGCCGTTTGGAATCGCCAAGATGAGAAATTAAGATGGACCTGACCAGGAGAAACAGGCAGTTGGAAAAGTACAGCTTTAAAGAAAGCATTGTTAGGCAGGAAAAGGATAACATGTGCCAAAGCACCGCTACAAGGGCTATAGAAGGAAAGATTGAAAGAAAAAAAAGCTGAGAAGGGAAAAAAGAATGGAGAAAAGAAAGAAAAGGAAACATATAGAGAAGTCCAAATGAAATGACAATCATTCAAGTCCTTAGAAAAGCTTGATGAAATATAAAGGAGCTGTTTGGGCCAGTGAGTCTTGCAAGGAAATTAAGTAATAAATATATCATCAAAAGCACTCAGGTTACATCCAGCAGCTGAACCTACACTTATTTACATGACAGATTCACATGCACTGCTGCCAATTTCAGTTTACTCTCAGGTGCTGCTGGCACAGATGTAGTTCTGCAGTCAGCTGCCTCGGGTGCATAGATAAAAACCTTCAAAAAGAAGGTGGACAGGCCACAAGGGTGCTACCATTTACTGCTTCAGCCATCCCAGTTAGGTCAACCTGAAAATACCAGTTTGGCCTTAGTCACCTGTAGCAACTTAAGCAAATGTGTGATATTTTCCAATAGAAGCAGGCTAACAGCACTCTAGAAATGAATGCAGTCAGCTCTCAGACAGTGGCTTTGTTGTTTTTAAGCAAAACCCATACCTTTTTGGTATGTTTACAATCTAAGCCAAAGCTGCCTAAAAAAAGCAAAAGACATTCTCTTGCTGGATGTGAGGTAAGTTTCTCTGAGCAAGGGATTTAATTGAACAAAACCATGTAGGTAAGTACCCTAAATTAGGATAAAGAATATCTTATGAAAAATTTCTTTGCTTCTACCACTTTATTTAAAATTCAATACAAGAAAAACAATTTAAAAAATATATTCTTCAAGATGAGTATCAGCATAAACAACCTGTCCTGCATATATTGTAATTTTCAAGTGTGCTGGGTCTTTGTACTCTCTTTACTCTATCTGACCTCATTTAACATTCTTTCACAAACTTTAGCCTGAAGAGCTGGTTGTAGGGCTTGTCCATAGCACCTAAGTCAGCACACTAGGGTGAGATAAGTATCTCTTAAGGTAAAAGTTCTGAGCTATTCTAGCTTAGGCTGAAAGAGGGGCAGAATACTTACAAATTAATTATCCTTCTTTAAGTTAATCATGTTGGGCACTTCTTTTCAGATTGCTTTAATACTTTTCTGCTTGCGAGCAGCAAAAATGAGTGTGTGTATTTACAAAAGTAAATGGCCACTATAGCTGAGGACTTACGATCCAGAAATTTTAAGAAAATTAGTTGCAAGTTCAGTAACAATTATTCTGCAGTCTTGCTGTGTGTGTGCATGGGTATCAAAGCAGAAAGCTCAGCTTGGACTAGTTAAAGCGATGCTTGTAACAAGTACCGTAACCACCAATGCAAAAGAATGGCTTGAAATTCTTGGCTGTAGTGAGGGGCTATTTTTCATACAATTTCCCAATACGAAGCACATTTTCCTTTTTCTAACTATTCCGCTTAAAAGGTTTACTTTATAGCCTGAAGCAATGGAGTTTTTATTTAAAAAAAAATATAATGAAAATCAGGCCTTTACCCCCAATGTACCACATTGATTTTATTTTGTGTTTATATTTAATGCTCTGCATGTTGTACTGCTACAAAGCTTTCAAAACCAAACCTAACAGCCCCCATTTTTATCAAGTTCCTACTTCAGAAAATGAATCCTGTAGAGGATAAAATGTGTTCTAAAAGCAGTTCACTGAAGGATGTTCTGCACCCTAGACCAGATTATTCAACAGCACAATGTATCATCCTTTATTTTTATTCCTAAGTACCTATGTGCACTCCTTTTTGCATGAAAATATATAAGTTAAGCCAGAGGAGAATATTTGAGAGAGGGTGGAGCAAGCAAGTAAAGACATATGCATTCATTATTACAGACAGTTAGGTAATAATTGTTACTTTTTGCCCACAAGCAAAGGGCGTTTTTTTGTGTATGTGTGGCAGTAAACTTCAGCTATCTTTCTAAAAGCCAAACTGTCCCTTTGACGTGGACAATTTGGACACGAGGAATGGTATAATGAACGAAAACGTGAAGTATGATTACAAGGAGCGGTTGTTTTCTGCACTTTTCACACACAACTTTGTTAACAACATTAATATATCCTTGGGCAAAAGGAACTAAGGCCTAGGCCCATGCTCAGGGCTCCAGCTCCCAGGGTTATGTAATACCCAAATCTAACTTTCCTTTAAAAGCAACAAATTCTGTCCCTCTCGGTTGCAAAATCAGCAGAGCTGGAAACGTGAAGTAAACCTCTGGTACTGGAGTAACTGGCTCAGTGTACGTACCACGCCTTCAGCTAAACCAGCGCAGCGACACCATGAGGGAACGCCGCGCCTCCATAACTTCACCGTGCGGAGCCGCGACCGGCCCACGGCTGAGCCGACTGACTCCCTCACCCGGACCCCGCGCCCTCAGGGCCTGGGCTTTCTCCCTGTCACGCTCTGTAGTTTTTCGCGATGCGGTTAACGTCCGCCGAGGAGGACCCTTCTGCCACCCGCAGGAGGGCTGCCCTGGCGATGGCGGGGAGCGGCAGAGCCTCCCTCAGCACGGAAGCTAAGGACCGCCGCGCGCCTCGCCTTCCCTCCCAGCCCAGTCCCGCGGGCCGCCATTCGCCTCACCCCGCCCGCCCCCCGCGGCGCAGCCAATAGTAAGCGCCGAATAGTATGACTGACAAGCGACAGCGACCAACGGGGAAGTACCTTATTGCTGGGTGGCTGAGGCTCCGGCGGTATAAAGGCGGCCACGCGTTAAGGCTCCGGGCCGGAGAGTACGTGTCTCAGGGGGAGGAGAAGGTGGCGGCGGGGCCGGTGCGGAGCAGCCGAGCGCCGCGGGGAGGGGTGTCAACTCCAGCGCCTGGGGGATTTTAATCCGATTCCGGCCGGCCCGGATTTTATCGCGAGCGGGTTTTAAAGTGAGTATGAGCGGGATGGCGGCGGAAAAGGGGAGGGGGAGGGGCGGGCCCCGACCGGATCAGACCGGCCCGGTGGGGGGAGCCGCCTGGCTGACCCGCGGGCCGTCCTTCCTCTCTTGCAGGCGCTTGTCGTCCCTCTCGCCTCTGCGGACAGGGCAGCATGTCCGAAGCGGAGCAGCAGTTGGCGGCCGCCGCCGGCGCCACCCAGAACGGGCACGAAGCGGCCGAAAACGCCGGAGAGCAGCAGGCCGAGACCGGCGGCGGGGCTCCCCCGGCGGCGGCGGGCGCAGCAGCGGCGACGGCGGGAACAGCAGCAGCGGCGGCGGCGGGGGGAGCCGGCCCGGCGGCGGGAACAGCGGGGGCGGCCGCCAGCCAGAACGGAGCCGAAGGCGACCAGATCAACGCCAGCAAGAACGAGGAGGACGCGGGGTAAGCGCCGCAACTCCCGCGGCGGGTTGAGGCGGGAGCAGGCCGCGCCCCCCCCACCTCCCCCCTCCTCCTCCTCATTCCCCCGCCATCCCCGGGCGCCATGTGCGGCGGCAAGGCCCCGGCGGCAGCGGAAGGCAGCCGGGGCGGTCGGGCGGGCCGTGCCCCGCGGGGGAGGGCGGCGGGCGGCCCCGGAGCGGAGGGATCGGCGGGCGGTGAGGCGGCGGGGCCCGCAGCGGCAGCGCGTCCTTTGTTCTGGAGCTGCCTTTTGTTGGCGCCATGTGGTGGCGGGGGGAGGGGCGGGCAGCGGGTTTGTTGCCGTCTCACGCTGTAAAATGGAAGGGGATTTACCTCGGCTGGCGGCGCCTCCCGCGTTTTTCTTCATCCTTTCCCCCCTTCCTGAGGAAAGGAGCGGGTGGAAGGAGTTGTTTTGTGTCAGGGGGGGAGAGGCCTGGGCTGGTTCAAACTTTGTGGGGATCGTATGAACCATTGCTGCCGGCGTCGCTGTAAAGGCCAACACGTTTTGTGTAAGGCATCTAAAAAAAAAAATATAACAATAATCCTAGCTTTAGAAGCTAGTCGGGGCAAGCTAAGTATTTTTTAGAGGGCGTAAAAGGTAAAACGGCCCGAGCTGATGATGTGCGGCGTGTTCAAAGCAGTAAGAGCGATTTTGGTGTGCTTCTTTTCAGCATTGTCAGAAAAACAGCTTATCTCTTCCCAGTGATTTCTGGAGGAGTCGGTGTAGTTTCGCTGTGTTTTGGTAGTGGCATCCTTGTGTACAAAATAGTCATTTATTTTCTGTCTTAGTCGGTCCGTTGATACAAGTGCTTGACTTAAAATTTACCTGCTTGTTTCTCAAGCTGGTCTTTGTTATTCAAGCTACTCGGCGTATTTAATTGATACTCCCTTTGTTAGCCCTGGATTCTGAACCAGAGGTCAGATCCATCAGGTTGAACAGAGAGCTGAAGTGTAGTGTAATTTAATAAAATTTGATGGAAGGAATAAAACTTAAATTTCCTATAAGCTATGGCCGGTGTATCTTTTGCACACACTAGAAGGATTAAGAACCAGGCCTTTTAGTTGTGTACGAATTTTCTTTTTATTTTTTTTTAGTATTTTGCCTGAAGGGTGGGTGATACCCTATACTTCCTTACATAGGAGGTGACAAGTTTCAATCCCAAATCTGTGTGAAATAAAACTTCTAAGAAAAACAGTTATTTAGAGGGATTGACCTATGTGGAAAACCAAGCGCTGTGCTAAAACAAGAACTGTCCAAAGTAAAGTTCAGGATGCTGACGTTCAGAGTATTCTGTTAAGAGCTGAAACGTGTGTTGATTTAGCTGCACTAATACACTCAGGAGGAAGAGAGACTACATGTTACAAGTGCAGTTGTCCAGCTTGTGTGGTCCCTAAAGTCAAAGCCAAGTACTAGGAATTTAGTCTTAATTTCAAAGGCTCTCTGTGTTACTGAGAGTTCTGCAGGTATCAATTATTCCAGTTAAAAACCAAAGGATTGTAAATATAGTATCTGCTCTGTGGTAAGAGGTGAATTTAGCAGGTGACAATACCTGTACACCACAGCCCCAACCTGATGGCATAGAGCAGCTAGAGCTGCCTCCAGACAAATTCTTTCAACCCCTAAACATTGACTTTGTCATTCTGTAAGTCAGTGATGATTGAGGATGCTGTGGAAAACCACTGTCAGTCTGTACAGATTGTAGCAGTTCTGTTTGGTCAAGTAAGCTATTCTGATAAGAAATCCATCAAGTTACCTTTCTTTCATCTATTGTTGAAGGGCTTAGTACAACTTTGTAAGGCCTTTTCTGTAAGGCTCTATTGCAGTGGCTGCAGGAAGCACACAGACTTTACTTGCATCCTTGTTAGTTAAGAATACACAGCTTGATCTGAAAAAAATAAGGGTTTAGGCTGCAAAAGATACGGTTTATCCAATTTAAGGAAAAAAACCCAACACAGTACAGTTTCTTTTTCCTCATATTGCGTTTTGAAGATAAATGGATGATGGTTTTAGCAAATCAAAGTTATACATAAACACCAAAAGCCAATTGCATTTAAACATAGTCTAGTTTCTAAAGTACTGATGGCTTCTAGTGCCAAATCTAGGTTGCTCTAAACAGAGTAATGACAAATTTAACTCCTTTAGTCTATAGTTAGATAAAAAGGCTTGAATGCTTTTAAAAGCTTAGTTTGTTACCTTGGAAACTCTGAAAATAGAAAATACAGCCATGTTATTAATGTTTTAATTCAAAGAGAGGCATTTAAAATGTACCTTATTGACTGATCTCAGTTTTGCTTGTTAGCTTCACTTCTGTATTTTGCTTCATGAGGATTTAGTTCTTTGTGATACTTCCAACCACTATGATTCTGTGATTCAGAGGCTATTTTGTGTGGGGAAATGGGCAGGAAATTCTGTATTGGACTTTCATGAAAGAAAGTAAAGGCTAAGTGGAGATATTCCTGCAGTACTGATGAAGATAGAACTAGATTCAGTAAGAAAAAGGAAGAAATGCACAACATAGTAGTTGAAGCAGGTTCAAAGTCCCATTTGTTATATGTGACTGTTCTTGGAGGGTATTATAGATACTTGGTTTAAATTTTGCAGATCTTTTTTGGTACTAAAATTTTTACAGCTGTTCATCCAAATCCTAAAAGACCCCAAGTACTTTGCTTTTGATGCCTTACTCTATCCTGAATGTTTTCAAAGCAGTAGGAGTGATCCTAGATTCCTTCCAAAAACTGAGCTGGCAGTACTTTATAATCAATACTGCTTTATTGCAAATAACAGAATATTGTTAAAAGAATGTAAATTACTGGCAAGGAATATTTTAGATACTGTTAAAGGAACATGTGTTATTGGCAAGGAGTATTTTAGGCCATTTTCTTCTAGCCTGTAATACTTTAGAGGGGGAACAAACCCATCCTTGTGCACTCCCATAGTATCACTATCTTTTGACAAGATGTTCAAAGTTTTAACTTAAAACACTGGTCCTATTTCTGACAATGCTGCCGAGATGTGTACCACTATGAGCATCTTGCTGCCTGTGTTTTTGTGTAGTACTTCCTGTATCTAAATAGCTCTTTATCTCTTTGGAATTTCAGGAAGATGTTCGTTGGTGGCCTCAGTTGGGATACAAGCAAAAAAGACTTGAAAGATTACTTCACCAAATTTGGTGAGGTAACCGACTGTACGATAAAGATGGACCCTAACACAGGAAGATCCAGAGGCTTTGGATTTATTCTCTTCAAAGAGCCTGGGAGTGTTGAAAAGGTGAATTTAAACTTCGTATTTCAGATTCTTTACTTCTAGGGGAAACCTTTCAGCTTGAGTTAATCCTGTCAAACTATCTTTCAGGTTCTGGAACAGAAAGAACACAGGCTAGATGGACGACTAATTGATCCCAAGAAGGCCATGGCAATGAAAAAGGATCCAGTGAAGAAAATATTTGTTGGTGGACTAAACCCAGAAGCCACAGAAGAGAAAATCAGGGAATACTTCGGAGAGTTTGGAGAGGTGTGTAGTGTTATCTTAGTAAACACTAAAAGAGTTGCTGTTTAGTTTAATAACTTGTAAGTTGCAAATTAAATTAACTTCAGATGTATCAAGCCTTCTGTAACTGATGCAGAGGTTTCCCATCTGAGAGCAAGGAAGGCACACACTGCACTAGCTGCTTCCACTGCTACTCAGATACGCTTGCCTTTAACTCAGACCATTTTATCAGATAATAAAATTGTTTTTAGGACCTGTAAAATAAAATCTATGGTCTGAAAGCCAGTGTTTGTATAGAAAGAATATTGCAACTTCGATGCTGCATAAGGGGGAAACTTTCTGTTTTACTGTCCCAAATGCTGTGCATTTAAATGTTCTGCTAAAATAAAAGTCTAAAATGGTATTTCATGTTTTCAGATTGAAGCAATTGAACTTCCAATGGATCCAAAGACCAACAAAAGGAGGGGGTTTGTGTTCATCACTTTCAAGGAAGAGGATCCAGTGAAGAAGGTTCTGGAGAAGAAATTCCATAACGTCAGCGGAAGCAAGGTAGAAACTTCGACTCGTAAATTTTTGTTGAAGTTATTAAGTATAATGCCACTATACCTGCAATCTGGAAGTTATTTTATAGACCTGTGATTTCAAGGTACCCAAATTACAATAAGGACAGCTTGCAAGTTACCACAGGGTTGTGGTGTTGTTTTTTTTTTCCCCATAAGTTCAGTTGCAGAGGCAACTGAGGTTCTTTTCCAATATTTGTGGCTTTAATACTTGCTATTTTCTAGGGGCTTTTCTATGTGAAATATCTAATTAATTTATTAAATAAGTGTAGAAAAAGTGGCTTATTTATGTATCAGTCTAGCAATATAAGCCATTTCAACAGATAAATGCCTATTTTCAGCATAGAGCACTTGGGTAAATTCAAGACTTACAGCTATTAACTTCTTAAGCAGCTGGCTGAAGGTGGCTCTGTCTGACATGGGGGCAGCTTCTGGTGGCTTCTCAGAAGTCCCCCACTTC
>BJBW01012747.1:0-22677 GCA_004320125.1 Scolopax mira | reverse complement strand
GCCCCCAACCTGTACTGGTGCAGGGGGTTATTTCTCCCCTGGTGCTGTTATGTGCAGATCACACTGTTATGTGCTGATCACTGCCACAAAATGTGATGGAGAGGTAGGTAAAGGAGCATATTGAAGTCTGAGGGCTGGGAGTGTGGTTGAAATGGCTTTGAAAGAGTGTGAAGACTGTTGCATACAAGTCTAAAATCCTAAAAGCCACTTCCTTGGTATACTAGCTAGTACAACTTGCTGCCAGATCTCCTGAAGGGAAAGGCTGGCTCTGGGGAAGCAGCAAAAAGCTCCAAGATAGTGCTACAGAAAGGTCTCAGGAGCCTCAGTGAAGGGTAGGTTGCTCCCCAAGAGCCGTTGTATTCCCTAGGACAGCAAAGGTCTGGTGAATCATCTCAGTGTAACCACCAGCAGATATTAGGAGCAATAGCATTGAAACACATGCTCTTGCTAGCACTGTCCTGCAAGGCTCCTGAATCCTGTCTCGCAATAGAGAAGTCCATGCTGGCCAACCTGACTGCCAGGCTGGAACACAAGGGAGACAACGACACCTGAAGGCAGCAGGCTCCAGTGCCTTGCAATCTTGACAATGTTTTCACTGAGTCATCAGAGCGTGTTTACAAGTCTCTCCCACTATTTTATTCCTGCCAGCAGCTGACAAGCACGTCTAGTTAAGCTTAACAGAAATACGGTTAATAATTAGCAGAGCTCAGGAAGACCTTGCTTGTGGCTCTGTTACGTGTGGAGGTGTTAATAAGAGCACATGAGGAATGAGAAATGTTTGGCACTTGCAGCAGCTGGAGGATGCTTCCACCCTCACTCCATGAGCAGCCTCTCTCAGTGGCTCCAGGCAGATGTCATCAGTGCCCAGAGGCTCCTCTTGGTCTCTGCTTCACCATCTACCTTTCCACTCCTGGGTGTGAGAGACAGGACAGCCCACCTCAGCTCCACCTCAGCCACGGAGGCTTCTGCCCTTGCTCATGCTGGGTCAGCCCCACCTGCTCTCCGCAGGCAGGAACAGGCACCTCCAGCCACATCTTGACATGGGTTGCCCACTGCCCTGCTTGTGTTGAAGCTTTCCCAGCAGGAGCCATCTCCTTGTTTGCACAGATATGTGCGATGATTTAGGCAGGGTTGCCCTGAGCCCATCCTCCCCACCTCTGCCTGGCTCCCACCTCACAGCTCCTGCTAGCCATCAAAGCTCTGGCCTTCCTCTCTTCCCCTCCTCAATCCCACTCACTCAGCCTTCTACAAATCTCCCCCACCAGGGTGTTTTCAGGAGGTCCACAGCTCTGGGTTGCAGCTCTCAGTATTGTTATTTGCTGCCAATCCATCTCCTTGCTCATTTACATCTCAGCTTCATCTATTCTCCATTTCAGTCCATCCATAACCTCCCTTATTTCTAGACCGTTCCAGACTAGCTCCTTTTGTTTATGTACATTTGCTGCCAACCTTCAGTCTCCTTCACACTTCCCTTTGCTTTCCTTTATGGCCTTTTATGATGTTTATGTAACATCAAGGCCCTTTCCCTTTATATTCGCTTCCTGCTCCTGGATAATTATTCTTCCATCCATGGCTTTTACTGCCTGCCTTTATCATGAGTGTTTCTGTGGGTGACAGGAGTGTCTGGAGCACATAACCTCTGTCTGCAAGATGATAGGCAGCTCAGCT
Source organism: Scolopax mira (assembly GCA_004320125.1). Classification (NCBI taxonomy): domain Eukaryota; kingdom Metazoa; phylum Chordata; class Aves; order Charadriiformes; family Scolopacidae; genus Scolopax; species Scolopax mira. The sequence continues at coordinate 21,009 of BJBW01012747.1, read as the reverse complement.
GTGGGTCAGGACTTGGTGATGGACTCTGACCATTACCTGCTGGATCTTCCCTGTGCAGACAATGAAACCTCTTACTTGAAGCTGCTATATCCATCCTGGCTTGGCCTCCTCTAAAAACTAATGGCTACCACCTTCAGGTGCCTTCTTGTCTTTCACAGTCGTGGTCTCGGGGAGGTGACAAATCCCCAGCCATTCCTGCAGCATCACATTCAGGGGGAAAGGAAAGTGCCAGCCCTGTGCACCTAGGAGAGACACAAGGTTCATCTCTGCTGCATGTGCATGGTATGAGCGAATGGAATGTATGGGAATATGCTGATATGCTGATTTCTCCTGGCCCCTGTGAGACAACCTGAGACAGCATCAGCCCACATCTGGAGGTCTCTGATTCAGTCCACAGGTGACTTAAATGTCTGCTCCTGCTCATTCACCCCCCAATGTGGGGCAGTGGCTCATCCATGGCCCCACCAGAGACAGTGAGAAGAGGGCTTCTCTCTTTGACATCTAGTGTCTCAACCACCCCCACAGCTCCCTCAACCAAATCAGGAATGAGGAGATACTATCACCATGACCAATTAATTTATGTGTTTCTAACCTTAAAATCTTGTCGATTTATAGAAATTAGCCTGAAGAAATGATGGTTGTAGCTAATCTAGGAGCTCTGGCTTTGTCCCTCCAGGAAAGGTGGCCTAGCAATGGACTTGTGGAAGTGAAGATGAGTTGGAGAAGGTACAAGACAGAATACTGCGCTCAGAAGGAGTGTTTATGTGTGGTCAGATCAGAGCAGCTCCCCAGCCACAGCAGCTCTGGAGGTGAAAGAGGAAAATGATCTTGGCAGGACAAGGAGCCCTGACAACCCGGTAAGAGAAGTCCAGACATGCCACCATGAAAAGCTCTCAGCACAAAGAGTAAGTGGCCCCTGAGGCAGGATGTGTTGAGAAATCACTCCTGCACAGATACCATGACAGGGAAGAGAATCTGCCAGGGCAAAAGTGAAGTGTAGCTCAGGTTGTAGCACGTAAGTTGTTGCAGAGGTGATGGGGAAGTCAGACCATAGTGCATCCAGCCTAGATGCCACCGCACAGAAAACAACCAACCACCTTCTCATAAGACATGGGACTGTCTATTTTCCTGCTTCCAGGCCTTACCACAAAAGCATGAACACCACCCTCCAACTTACAGACTCATTCAGTCTTGCACTAGCACTGCTTCCTATTTCATTCTCTACTTCCTTTTGCCTTTCCTTGTTGGAGAGATATCAGTACATCTAAAGCATCTTCATTCCCACATCATCCTCACTGTTCTTGATTATTTTTCCTTCTTGTCAAGAAATTCCCATTTTTCCCAATGATGCTAAACCCTGTATGATGATTTCTGCTTTGTACACAGCTCCAGTGTCCCGGGGAGCTGCCCCAGCATCAAGCTGATTTGGAGGACTCAGTGCTTCAGCTGACCAGGAAGTAAAGCTCCATACAGGGATCTTCTAACCCATGTGCTGTAACACTCCTTTTCTCCCCTGGTTATTTTGGTGAGCACATGCAGAGAGAGGTCCTTTGGGAAGAACAGCAAGAGCAAGAATCTCCAAGCAGGTGATAGCACTGACATGCTAAATTTTCAACAATTTAGGAGACTCAGGAAGAGCACAGAGGGACTAAAAGAGGGGAGGGAGGAAAATGTGGGGTGAGATCTGGGGCAAAGGGTCTGGTTTTATTGCTAGATCAGCAGAGGACCATGGGCATGGATCTACTGAAGAAAGGGAGGACAAGTCCTCAGAGGTTGCCCCCATCCAAGAGCAATAAAGGAGGGGGTGGGTGTGCAGCTTTTCATTTTTTCTCTATTCCTTTGGCTCTTTATGGCTACAGGGGACCTGGATTTTAACCCCTTAGCATAGCTGGTGGTGCCTCTTGGCAGGGTGGTGCCTGCTGTCCCCTGTCCAGGGAGAGGTGAGATGGCTGGACCCATCAAGGGATCAGCCTGAGACACAGGTCTTCTGGGTGCGCAGAAGGAAACATCTTAGGACTGTGAGGGCCCCACAATGGTGCCCTCAGTCCCAGGGGAACCTGAGGGAGCCTAAAAGATGTTAATCCCTCATTCTGCCCCAGTGGCATAATACGGGGTCCAGCCAAGAGAACCTCACATTTCCCTGCATGCTTCCCCCTTGCCAAACCCTTGCTTTTCTTTCTCTCTCGTCTTAAAGCTCTTTCCCTTGCAGCCGCTGGAGTAATTTAATTAAATTGTAATGCTGTGGAGCTGGCTCTTCTCTAAGGGCAGGAGCAACAGCTTGCCACCTCCAGGGCAGGCAGGCTCCCGGGGAGCCAGTCACACAGCACCAATAACATACTGCACTTGACTCATAAGTCTCCTGATGACAGGTTTAAAAGAAACCCCACCCTGCATGAGTGCCCTGCTGCAGAGCAGCCCCAGAGGCAGCTCTCTGCTTGAGACCATGGCATCCTCAGGACCAAGTCAGTACTGCCCACAGGTGATGCTGAGCTCTCCAAGGATGTGCCGGGATGCCTCCTCTGTCTGGTTCCAGCTTTTAACCAGCAAACCCTGTGTCAGCTGACGGGCTGTTTCTTCTACAGGAGCAGAGCCACTGCCCAGGACTGTGCTGGGCATCCTGGGGGACCACAGAAGCATCTGCTCCTGCAAGAGGGAGGGAGGAAATAGGGGTGGTTTACTGGCCTCAGCAGGCTGGGATAGAGCCGCAAAAACTGAGTAACAAATCCCGGAGCAGAAAAGAGTCCCTCTGTTTTGTATTTGTGTCCTTTCTTCCCTCTCCTCCACTCTCACAGCTCTGTTTCTCTAAAGGCAGGGAGAACTCACTGCCCTTGTCCTGTCTCCAGGTTGAAACAGTCCCCATGCCCCTTCCAGAGCACCCACCCCTCTCCTAGCTAAAATAACCCTCCATCCAATCTCCTCTCAGTTGCCCACAGCCCTTTGCAAGGGACTGCTGTGTGGCCAAGGACGTGGTGCCCAGCACTGTAGAGTTATGGATCGCCAGTTCCTGCATCCCAGGGTGCATCGGTCCCTCCTCTGCCAGCCAGTGGGTACCCAGTGCCCCATCCTGCCACCTGCAGCCAAGCCCAAGTCTAAAGGCTCAGTGTCCCCAGCATCCCCCGAGAGAGTCCTGGAGTGAGCAGAGGACACAGAGCAATTCTAATCCCTCCCGTCTGCTCTTCCCTCCCTGTTTCTGCCTCTCCCAGAGGCAACCCGTGAACAAACGCAAACCCCAAGGAAAATCTCAGATCTTTTAAAATAAAAGAAATCCCCTCTGGAAGAGAAAGACTCACAGAGACACAGCTGCTGCCAGCAGGGAGCTGCTCTGTACCAGCATCTCTGAAGGCAAATTGCAGCAAGAATAAATGCAGGCTGTTGTGGGCACTGGGAACAGCAGCAGCATCACGGGTCAAGCAGGGGTGGGAGGGCAGACGAGTGAGACCTTCCTCTGCCATTCCTCTGTAAGAGCTAACCTCGCAGCTTTTTCCCACGCATTCCTTCGAAAGCACATCCTTAGCAAAGCCCATCTCCTGGAAGGTCTCCCAGACAGAGGCAAAGCCCATGAGTGACAAATTTCTGTTACAATATAAAATGTGATGATGGCAAGCATACCTCCATGGCCACACCAGGAATCCTGGGGCCAGAGAGAAATGAACTTGCTGAGACACCCTGGGCGCAGCTGTACACCCCAGGCAGCTGAGTCCTGTGGCTCCCGAGAGAGCCTGTGCTTGAGGCAGAATACAGAAATTGTCAAAAGTCTGTCTGCAACACCAGAAACAGAGGTAGGGAGAAGTATCAGGATATTTCCATGGCTCTGGGAAAAATCAACCTCATAAATTATGACTCCATCCCTCCTGAAAGGGTCATGCAGTCCCATGGCTATGAAGCCCAGGAGCTCTTGATAGCAACCCGCATAAAGAAGATTGCTCAAAGGAAAAGCAGAGCTCCCAGATCAGCTTGGATAAAATCCTGATCCGAGCAAGGCAACAGAAGAAGCAGCAGGTCAGGACGGCTAAAAAAAGTGCTGTCTGTAATGCTAAATGAATGTCCACATGCTCACGGATAATTGTGTTTGGAAGGGTAGAAAGGCTCTGCAGGGGGATCTGGACAGGCTGGATGGATGGAATTGCTGAGACCAACAGAATGAGGTTCAATAAGGCCAAGTGCTGGGTTCTGCACTTGGGTCACACCAACCCCAGGCAGCGCTACAGGCTGGGGGCAGAGTGGCTGGAGAGCTGCCCGGCAGAAAAAGACCTGGGGGTGTTGGTCGACTGTCGGCTCAACATGAGCCAGCAGTGTACCCAGGTGGCCAAGAAGGCCAACACCATCCTGGCCTGGATCAAGAACACCGTGGTGAGTAGGACCTGGGAGGTGATCATCCCCCTGTACTCGGCACTGGTGAGACTCCACCTCAAGTACTGTGTCCAGTTTTGGGTCCACTACTACAAGAAAGAGGGGCTGGAGCAGGTCCAGAGAAGAGCAACAAAGCTGGTGAGGGGTCTGGAGCACAAGTCTTATGAGGAGAGGCTGAGGGAGCTGGGGTTGTTCAGTCTAAGGAAGAGGCGACTGATGGGAGACCTTCTCGCTCTCTCCAACTCCCTGAAAGGAGGCTGTAGAGAGGCGGGGGTTGGTCTCTTCTCCCAGGTCACAGATGACAGGACAAGGGGTAATGGCTTCAAGTTGTGCCAGGGGAGGTTCAGGTTAGATGTTAGGAAATATTTCTTTCCAGAAAGGGTTGTCAGGCCTTGGGATGGGCTGCCCAGGGAGGTGGTTGAGGCACGATCCCTGGAGGTATTCAAGAGATGAGTTGACATGGTGCTCAGGAATATGGATTAGTAGTGGATTGGTGGTGTTTTGTGTGTGGTGTGGAGTTTGTGTGAGTGGTTGTTTTTTTGTTGGGTTTTTTTTTTTTTTTCATTGGTTGGACTAGATGATCTTAAGAGGTCCCTTCCAACCTAGGTGATTCTGTGATTCTGTGCAAAAGGGTGAGGAAAGGTGACTCTGGTGGGGAGGGCAGTTTGGTAAGTCTGGTTCTTCCCCCAGGTGTACAAACATTCTTCCCCAATGTATCTCACTGCCCAAAGACATTGTGCCCATGCCATCAGGCATGGAGAAGAGAAGGCTCCAGGGAGACCTTAGGGCTCCTTCCAGTCCCTAAAGTTGTTCCAGGAAAGCTGGAGGAGGGATTATTGATCAGGGAAGGGAGTCAGAGGACGAGGTGGAAGGGTTTTCAACCGAAAGACAGGAGACTGAGATGAGATCTCAGGAAGAAGCTCTTTGCTCTGAGAGTGGTGAGAGCCTGGCCCAGGTTGCCCAGAGAAGCTGTGGCTGCCCCATCCCTGGAGAAGTTCAAGGTCAGGTTGGAGGGGGCTTGGAGCAACATGGTGTGGTGGTAGGTGTCCCTGCCCAGGGCAGAGGATTGGAACTCAATGATCTTTAAGGTCCCTTCTAGCCCAAACCATTCTATGATTCTATGATCAGGTCCTGCAGGGGAAGATATTGCAGCAGACTCTTTTGAAATACTCCAGGGGAATGACTGGGAAAATCCCTTCAGTACTTTGCTCCTGAGCGCTATCGCTGCTGTTTGTTTCATGGCCTTTTTAATCTGCTGAGGAGGAGGAAGGGCAGGAGGACACTGTGTGCTGGTGTGCAGGGACCCGAGGAGAGGTCCCTCCCATACCTGTCCTCCCTGCCCTTCAGTATCTTCCCTGTGGCCTCAACCCTCTTATGGACAGCCAGGACAGGGGCACCCAAGGGGGAGCAGGGCAGAGGATGCTCTACTGGGGAGCTATGTGGTCTGGGACTGATCCTTGCCAGCAACTCCTCTGCAGATCTGATTAAGTGCCATTGGTTTCACTGCAGTGTGCTGAGCACGTGAAAATTCTGGGCAGACACAAAGGACCCATCAGAGCCTATGTTCCCTTTCCAAGGGACAAAAATCTCACTGATTTTGATGGTAACACAAAATTTGTGCAAGATTCTGGACAGCCTTCCTGTATTTTTGTTGGAAAAGAATGACTAGGACTTGGGTGAAGCCATTTACCAGTCCCTTTGATAATATAAATCAATGAGAATTTTTCTCTTCTTCAAAATTCAGTGACAGTAACAGTACATAACACCAGATAATCTGGCCTACAGTAGATATTAGTGTCTGAAAGGATTTCCTTGCACAGGATTGTGTTGATTATATTATAGAAGAGTTATTTTTAGTTTTATGCTTATTAAAATTTTACACTTAAAAAGTTAAAATATTACACTTAAAAAAGGTTTACGCTTATTAAAGTATTAAGTATTAGAACAAATAAACCCTAAAAATAGGTGTTGAATGGTGTTGAAAATTTGGGGTTAAAATTCAACGTCACCAATGTGGTATCTCTTCCTACTTCTAAGCAATTTTAAGGTAAAGGTAAGGGGAGCAAAAAGAGCAAAAGGGGACGAGACAATGTAGAAAATGTCCTCAAAAGATTTGAGATTTTGTGCAAATCAGCATTACTCTGTCATGGCAGAAGCTTGGAAACCAAAACTGGGATTTGACTTAACATAACAAGTCCTGGTTGCCAGAAGTTGTGTCTTGATTTATAAATAACAGTAGTTCAAGAAATGGTTCTTAGCTATAATTTTTCAAGTCCAGCATTTAATGGTTTTTCCCTGTGAGAAAGCTTCCCATGAACCTGACCTGAAAGTATTTCAAGCCCTGTGTAAGTACAAGGCCAGTTCTGCTGGGCCCAGGGTCACTGGGAGCTCCAGCTGTTTGATGAGGCTTCCAATGGTCTGGTCAGAGCAGAAGGTATCTCAGCCTTTCTTTATGTGCTTGCTGAAGCACAATGTTGGTTGGCCAATGCTCTTCTAAATACTATGAAGAAGTTTGAAATACACAGTTCATTTCAACTCTGGCTCAAATTTGACTAGATGTGAAAAAAGACCTGGAGAATCCCATGATCCTTCAGGTGATCCGTGTCTAATTCATTGCCTGGGAAATTATTTCAGTAGTTAATTACCCTTGAGATATTATTTGCATCTTATTTTAGCTAGGATTTGTCTAGTTTCATGTCAGCCATGGTAGCTTGAGTTACGTGGGCTGGAGGTATTGCAGAGTGCTCTGCTCTGAAATATTTACTCTGGCCTTAGCATCAAATATATATTCATCAACGTCAAGGTCAAGATTGTCACCTTTGGATCTTTGCTTTGACATACAGGTAGTATGCTCTGTGTGTGGTGAAAGAGAGCCTCAGAAGGAAGGAGAGTGCCTATGTGGAGGGGAAAGAGAAACCTCATTAATATTGTAAATTCAAGTACTCAGATATTGGAAGCTTTAGGATGCCTTTCTCATGGAGTTGGCCATCAAAGATATATTAGCATGGCTTAAAGCACTGGCTTGTTTCCAGGATTGTGAGAATTATCTGAAAAGGAGGATTCATTCCCATAAAAAAGGTTTTAAGGTTTCTTCTTTTTCAGATCTGCAGCAAATCAGTCAGAAAAGTGACATGGGCCAAGTGGTCTGCCTCAGGAGGGCTTTGGATGCAAATGGCTGTATGGTCTTCCTCGTTGTGCCTACAGCTGTCACTGTAACCAATACATTTTCCCAAAGAAAGCTTCATTTTCAAAAACCTGACTTTTCTCAGATGAGAGAGCTAGCAAGCCTTTACGTGAAAATCTTCCATTGACTCAAATATACACGCTGGATAATATTTTTTTTCCCCCCCCTGGAATGCATTTCACCAAATTTGGCTGTCAGGCCCCAAATCTGGAGTAACTAGCGTGAAATTGAGATAGGTTTGTGCCTTGGCACCACGGTGATAGTTGCCTCAGAAATAAACAAATGCCCAAGGTGGATGGACTGATTCCTGCCTGCAGAGCTGGGAGCTGACTGGGGCCAGTGTTTGCCACATGGCACAGTGATTTCCAGTCCCATCCATGGGCTGCTCCCCTCTCTAAGGCAACTGTTTGGGATTATTTACATTCCTGTCGAGATGTAAAAACAACAGCCTGCAAAGTTATCTTTCCTGGTTATCTTCATTGTTTACATAGCACAGATTTCCCTTGATGCAAAGAGTGGGGGGTTTATTCTCCCTTGAAAATGGCCTGGACTTCATTTAGGGAACAGTGGAGCACATTAAGCACTGAAATACATTTCTGAAGTTTGTTAACCTCTAACTCCACTGGTGTGTCCTGGTGACCTCTCTGCCATCACTGTGGACCCCTCTCAACAGTAACTGTAAACCTGGGACATTTCTTTGGTGATTGGACCAGGATTTGCTTTGAAGTCAGGTTTCCTATTCCACTGGCATGGGTTTCTTTTGGTCTGTACTGAAAAGAAAACAAAAACACAGGAAAAGGTCCCACATCAGAATAAATTAAATACTCCATTTTGATGTAATCTAGATGTTTGGGCCCTACTGCAATTCTGTGCTTCATCATAAAAGGAAATTCCAGCAACGCTGAAGCGGAGTCCTCTGACCTCACTGAAATACTTTGGTTCGATCTTTTTATCCAACGTTGAAGTTTGTGAAAAGCAGCACTTCCCTGGAGGGAAAATTCTGCTTTGATGAAAAGGCATTTTCCAAGAGAGATACGCTCCATCCGCAAACATTCCCCAACTCTAATAATGGTGCTTCAGAGGATGTTGTTACTCAAGCCAAACTTTCCAGGCAGCAGATGTCTGTCACTAGCCTCCAGATAATTTGTATGGATGATCACAGAAAAGCAGGAATGACTCGTGCTCATCACATTTTGAGAAGATCAGATGCTTATTAAAAGCCCCGAGCACCAGGGAAAGGTCCAAGAGGGCCAGGCCTCCTACCAGACTCTAACAAGGGGAAACAATTCCCTGAAAAAATGTGGGGGGAATGTCAGCCTTTCAGCAGGGACATTACCTCGTCTCATAATCCATATTTCAACAGTGAATAATCTCACGGTGGATCTCAGATGCAACCTCCATGAAGCCTTTTCCTCTTACTTTCCTCATGATGAAAAAGTCATCATGAATGTTTTTGGCAAAGAACAGCTCCAGCATTTGTTCGCTGACGTCCAGTGCTGTTCCCTGTTTCTCCTGATGCCTCATGTTTCCTGTTTCATGGGCAAAGCTCTGATGTGTGCCTCTCTTTTTGGATGCAATTAAAATCTGGAGCCAAACAGCCAATTTCCATTGGCATCATCATATTTTGCTCTTCCAGAGACGCTTCACCAGAGGATCTCAGAACATTTTGCAACCATTCATTAATAAACCAGCCACCTGTCTTGGAAGACAGGCACAACTATCCCTTAACTGCATGTAAGTAAAATCAAGGACACAGACATTATCTGGTTTGCCAGAGGTCATAAAAAGTCTTTGTCCTTGCATGACCCTGTGCTTTGCAACTGATATCTTGACAGAGGTTTTCAAAGCAAAAGCATCCGCTGACAGTCAAATAATAAAAAAACAAACTTGTGTTGTCTAGTAAGTCTTCTGACATTTCTTGCTACTCTTTTTTCATCTCATATCTTGGGGATAGCATTAGGTCTTTGACGAGGTGGTCCCTGTGCCCATCAGACCTGCTGTAACCTCCTGCAAGCTTTTCCTCAGCCTCAGCAGCAAGAAGGATGAGTGTTACCAGCTTTCAATGGGGAGGGAGGGAGACAGGTACTGAGTCCTGTGGTGCATCCACAGGCTGTGGAATGGTTTTGATCTCTGTTGGCTTGATGGTGGCTCTTAGCTGTACTAAAGAGTCTTCCTTCCTCCACTCAGATGTGTGCTTTGAACAGAACAGCAAACGATGGCCATAAATATCAGGGGATTATTAGAGTTTCCTTTGTCTTCCAAGTTTGAGAGCTGTAGAAAAGATGTTCTTTTCAAGCTGCTCTGTCTCTACCTTTCCCCAGAGAGAGCTCCTGCACTGGCCATTGGTGCATCTTACTGAGGCACCACTGGGCTTGGCAGACAGTTCCCTTCAGTAATTCATCTCAAATATTCCTATTGCTGCTTTAGATTGATGATGTTTTCCCCTTTCCTTTCTCTTTATATTGTCACTTAACTGCTCCGACTTATAAAGCTGTTAATCTTTCACACACATGCTTACGTTAAGCAGCTTAAGAGCACTGCAAACACTTTATCCTCATAAAGATTGAACTGCCCTGATATGAAACTTGTAGCTCTGGAATAGAACAAAATTTACGTACGCAAATAAAAGCTGAAGGTCAGGGACAGACAGAGAGACTGTAAATATTTCTGGGCCCATATATCAGAGGATTTGAAAAGAGGAGACAGGGGTTGATTTGCTCCAAGCTGCTTCTGTGCCCTGATTCAGCAGTAGTTGAGAGGCAAAGGTGCAAGGAGGATGGGCCATGCCACAAGGCTGCCTGGCTCAGACAAGTGACCTCTAGGCTCCTGCTGACTCATCCCACCCCATCCTGGCAGGAGCATGCTCTGGGAGAGACAGGATGAGAGAGGCTCAGGAAAACCCCCGAAGTTTTTTCTCACTCAGATGAAAACTAAACTCAGTCTTTCCCAATGAAATCTCCAGGTCGAAAGCCCTGGAGCGAGCAAGACATTTGATTGAGTAATTGGCTTATCCCCACGCAAACACCTTGGTGGGCAGCAGGCAGAGCAATGTCCTCTGCCTGGGGTGGAGATCCTCACTGCAGGTCAGAGGGAAGAGTGAGCTCTGGCTGTGGCTGGAGTCTGTGCTGGAGGTGGACAATGCTGAGAAGTGATGTGTAGAGTTATCTTCTCCTGTGGACATCCCAAGGAACACCAATCCAGTTGTTTTGGCCAGCGACACAGCATCTCTACAGAAAGCCTACATGCACAGACACTCCTGTACCAGGTGACTCTCCATGGCCTCTGGTCTGTCAGTGACACGAAGCTGGTCCTCACTCTGCTGGGAGCCTGAGCTGCTCTCTGTGCACTGGACTCTGGGTCATCACCTCGTACCTTTGTAAAGTCTTATCTGACATGCTGCCAAGGGAGCCAGAGACCAGCAGAGTCAGGACCAGCAGAAGTCTTTCCAGTCAAGCTGCTTGGATTCCTCAAGGTTTTGCAAGTGTAAAAGGATTCTTAGTGAGACTAATTTGGGGATTAGTGGGAGAAGAACGAAACATTTCACTGGACGCAAGCGTAGTTCCATCCTGGCCTTAATTATGGGCCATTTGCAGACAAACATCTAAACAGTGTTTAGCAAGGATTTATGGCTGGGCTGAGCCATACACTCCACAAATCAGATTTATTCCTATAGATCTTTATTAAAGATCCCACTTATTTATACCAGGAGCCTCAGTACCTTTATTGGGATTTTCTAGTGGTCTTCAGCAAAAGAACTGGGCTTCCTGGAACAGAGGAAGTGACTGGAAGATGCAGCTGCTTCTAGTCCCATTTCAAATTATTCAAGTGAAGTCAAGACAGATTTATTTCTTCTCTGTTTTTGAAAGAAAGTTAATCCCATCTTTGAAGGCAAGAGGCAGTTTTGAAACGCCCCTGGCTGGGTGCCTGGCAGCGACCGTCTGTAGCTGTGTGGGGTTTGTTCCCTGTTACATTGCTCGAGAAGCAGCACAAAATCCAGGCAACCCTTGGAGAAGCAAGGATTAGTGATAGGCTTGGCCTGACCTGGGTGCAAGACTTAACCCATGGCAGTGGCTGGGCACAAATGACGTGCAGATCAGGATGCCTTCATGCTAAGTACTGCAGATTGAGGTCTGCTGTCAGCTGGTGCTGCTACACATCAAACACAAGCATTGTCACAGAGTGAAAGACTCTGAGACACCTCTTACAGTTTTGAAGAAGTGTCTGTAAGCACTGTCACCCGGCTGCTCTGAGAAGGGGTTTCTCTGTGCTGGGCTGATATGCTGTAGTTAATTCATCACATCTGGTCCTTGCTGCGTTGCCCCAAGGCCAATGATCTTTGTGTCCATGGCAGCCTCTGAGTAGTTCTGGTTGTGGGCTCTGTCTGCACTGGGAATTCAGTCCTGGTGATATTTGCTTCCCAAATCCAGACCTCTGGAGTTTAAGGGGACTATTGCAAAGACCAGCTCTGAGCAGGCCTCCCATCCCAGTGAAGGATTTGGGACCAGTGTGGCTTCAACAGGGCTAGGACCGTGACATAACCTGGCCCGTGCAAGAGCACTAGATGCCCAAACATAGTGGACCTCCTGATACATTTTCTTGATGTGCATCATTGAACTTGATGATTTTAAAGGTCTCTTCCAGCCATAATGATTCTATGATTTCTGGTTTGTTCCATTCCTGGTTGTTGGAAATACACAGGGAGCCCTAGTGTAAATAGGAACCAAGCCTTCTTTTCCTCTCCGTTATTTTCACCAGATCTCTCTGAACTTCTCTGGCAGGGATTTCTCTCTTTTCCCTTCCTACTTGGGGAAAGAAATGGCTGTGAAGCCCGCTTCCCTTGAGAGCTGCAGTGAAATAGTTAATATTTTCCAGGGCTTGTGCTGGGGATGCAATTTATAATTGTGTTTTCCAAGAGAGCTATAAACTTGTCTGCTATCAGTTTTCTGGCTGAGGCAGAGAGTCATCAAGAGTTGCATCAGGGTGAGGTATAATTCAACCAATTATAACTGGCAGGTTATGCTGCACTTGTAAAGTACGGATTTTAAAGCCTGCAATTGCTGATAAACAGTATTGCAGGCAGAGCAGTGCAAAATCTATTCGCAGTGAAAAGGCACATTGTATCATTTAACCCTTTCCTCCTAGGGGACCATTACAAGTGATGCTTGTTCACCCCTCTGCAGCTGGTGTGATGGGGAGGGGAGGTACCTTTGGCTGTGCATGGGGTTTCAGCTGTGTGAGCATCCGTGCTAGGAAGGTGTTTGCGTGGAGCCACAGCAGGCTGAGAGTCAATGGGCTGAGAAAGCCCATCTGCAAGGGAGGTGGTTTCCCACCCCCACCGTGTCTGAAGGACAGGGAGAGTCCAGCCCAACATATTCCACCCTCAGATGCCACCAGGTCATGCAGCACAGAGTGGTCCTCGGGAAGCGAGTGCCCTCTCCCTCTGTCTGTAAATGCTTTGTCTTTTTATACTCCATTTAGATCCGAAAGGGTAATTGTTTCCCTTTAGCAGAATTAATTGTAATCTCGCTATTAGATAATTGTCCTTTAGTCTGAGTGCAGCTGCTTTCGAATTACACGGTTACATCACCGGCAAGTGCGGGGGGGTGGCTGTGGGACAGCAGCAGCCTCCTGTCGTGGAAAGATGACTGACTTGAGTCAAACTTCAATAAATGCCAGCAGGGAAGTGAAAGGTTGTCTGGGCTGCAAAAATATTCCCTTTTCCTGATGCTGCAGATGGTCACCTCATGGCCCTCGGCCCCTTAAGACCTCTCTTTGGCCACAGCTCATTGAGCTCCTCAGGGCCACCACAGCCAAACCACTCTGAGGGACAGGAGGAGGAGGACGAAGAGGAAGAAGCAGCTCAGCTGGGTACCAAAGAGGATGGACTGTGGTATTAAGTTCCCTTGTGAAGGAAGAGGATTTTAAGCAGAATTAAGCAGATGCATCTCCCCTTAACTCCAGCACCAGCTGCGTGTCCTCAGTAGCTGTGGAAAATCCTCTTCTCCCGACCCACTCTGCGGCTCCATACCCGGAGTATGAGGAACATTTTGGAAGCAAGGCCACTAGAGGGCATTCTGGTATTCCCACAAACCCAGGCTGGCTGAGACTCACTCTCTTCAAGGGTTTCCAAGGCTCCCTCAAGACGTGCCATCGCAGCCAACCTACAAGCATCTGTCTGGGGAAGAGGGAGGAATCTGACCCTTCTGTAATCCCCAGGCTGCAGTGAGTTAGGACCATTTCACCACGTGTTTTTGCAAACAGGCAAACATTTTGGGCAGTTTTGTGGATGGAATGGGCTGTGGGCAATTCACTTCCATCTTTCTTTATATGAAAAAAACCACACACCATGGACACTTTGTCATTTTAGCCTGATGGTCCTGGAAGAAATATCAGGTACAGAAAGTGGTGGATTCTTGTCTGCTTGCCTGTGAAAGAAGCAGGACAGCAAGGGGATAATCTGCCCATTTGGAGGAGCTGCAGACACCACAAAGCCAGGCTTCAATGATGTGCTCTGTGCACTCTCAATTTCCCCAGCCTGGAGGCAGGGAGTCTTTTTGTCGTCATGTGGATTTTCTTCTCAGTGTTTCTGACCACAAACTGTCTCCATTCTTGGGCTTATTGCATTTTATTTCTCTTGGCTTACTGGTCAGTGAGCCAAGGAGGGACACTGTGCTCTTCCCCTCTGGCAGCAGGGCCTGTTCTGGCTGGTGGATGGTGCCTCAGCCTGGTCCTGCTTCTGGGGCATCTCCATGGGAAAGCAGAGGGTTCATTCTGGGACAGCCAGCCATGGCAAATGGTCCATGCAGGAGAGATGCTACTGATACCCCTGAGAGATATTTTCTTAAATGCTAAGATTCCCAATGATGGAAACTCCACATATTCCCCAGGCAATCTACACCAGTGCTTCATTATCCATTCTGCTAGATGGGCTTTCCAGGTGCTACCATGAATCTCTCTTGTGCAGCTCAATTCCTTTCTTCCTGCCTTATCTACCCCAGACATGGAGAACAGATCATTCCTTTTCTGTAGCAATCCTTTACATCTTTGCAGACTGTTGATGTACCTTCCTTTCTCTAAGCTAAACATGCCACCTCTTCCCATCTTTCTTCAGAGGATGTGTCTCCAGGCCTCTGAGCATTGTTGCCGTCCTCTGTCCTCTGGCTGCTCTCCAACTGCTTCACGTCTCTCTTGAATCTGAGGTCCTGAGCCTCATTGACAGTGCCTGCAGGCAATGGTTTCTCACCTCATTATGCTGGTCTTTTGCTTGCCAGCGAGCTGATCACCCTAGTCAGGCCAGGTCTTTTGCTGCAGAACTGCTGCCAACTGTGGTATTCCTCACCCCAGACCTTTCTTGCCAGTTCCTGCCTCATTTCACTTTTTGACCTCAACAAAGAAAAAAGGTCTTTCTCCCTGCATCCCTCCAGGTTTCTTACTGTGAGGAGCCTGGTGAGGGGAACAGTGGACCACAGTGTGACCCTTTGCTCTGCCAGGAAGGGCTGGGAAGGCAGAAGTTTTTGTCTTGGCCCAAATAAATGGGAAGCAGACAGAAAGCAGTGGCTGCATAAGCACTGCTGCTCTCGGCTGTGATAACACTGTGAAACGATATCTGCTATTGTGAGCTTAGAGAAGAAAGGCCTGGGTGGTTGAATAAATAAAAATAACATAAAATGGTGCTGCGAGTCCTTTTCAGTTAATAATCCCAAGTATCCAAGATTAGGTATTTCCCATAAAACCTTCATGTTTTCAGTGATTTTATGAAATGACAATATAACAATAACAACATGACAATGGCTTTATAATAGGACAATAACATACACATCTTACACAGGAGCAAGAGCTATTTTTTGCCAGTAAAGTTGCAGTGAATTGAATCCGTAATTGATAAAAAATAAAATAAAAAAGATAAAAGCAGGATTGTTTTCCTGAAGACTTCCTTAAGTCAAAAGCAAATGACTGGGTTCAGCAAGAGACTCTCTGGAGGATATTCTAAGTGTGGACAACCCAAAAACCTTTGTTGTTTTCTCCTGGCCTCAAAATTTTTTGAAATAATGTGGTACTTAGAGGATTTGATAATATCTGTCTATGCTTTCAGTGAGGTACAGGAATACAGGAATCCCAGCTGAGTCTGACACCTTTGGAATGAACCCAGCACATGAGTGACGTGAAACAGACTGGAAAGGTGTGAGGAGATTCCTGATTTCTCCATCCCACTCGAGTCGAAGTGCAACCCCGTGCCACATGGGTCTGATGGAAGATCCAATCTCACAGTCCCACATGCTGCTTTTGGGATTGTACTGGGTAGAGTTTCATGTGGAGTGAAGCATCTGAGTATCTCTTCTTGCTTATGCGGCCTGTGTTTGGTTTTGCATTTATAACTGGTAATAACTTCTTGGATCTTTCCTTTTTCAGATAAAAAAGCAATACTGAGGCTTCCAAAATATCTTTATGTTGGCCATACTTGTGGGGTACTGATTTGTTTCTAAAGGATCAAAATATGTAAGAAAGGAGCCAGGTCATTTAACAACTGAATTACTTGAGCCTGATGCATGGCAAGAGGTGGAAGTTTCATCTCACAGAATAACTCAGTCTCAGGACAGAGGATGCATTTGTCCTTGTCTGAGGTGAAAAATAAAACCTCTGGTGCTTTTTGTGAATTGTGAAGAACAGGAAAGGCAGGAAACACAGAAGATCTTCAGGGAGAGAGTACCTTCTGACTGATGTGGTTCTGTTCCAATTTTCTGGCCAAAAAGGACACTGGAAGGAGCCATCCCAGAGCAAGACAATGCTGAGAACACGAGTCTTTGCCCATGTCCTCTCCCCTCTCCCAGGTACGAGTGAGGAGGCACACCAGCAGGAGATGGAGCTCTGGGGTTCTTCACACCACGGATACATCCTCAGAAATTATGTCAAGAGCCAAGTGTCCTTGTAAACCATAAGCATCACCTCTGTTTCCGTAGTGGATATTATCTTCACAGCCTGGGGTGTGGGGGACCTGCCTCTGTGAGCTTATCCCATGATATGCTTTTAGGGGACACAACTTAGATCCAAACTGCTACTGGAGCCACTAGACAGTTACATGGGCAACAATTCTACAGTTGATATCCCTGACACAAGGTAGAGGAGCCAATGGACTCCTTGAGGGACCTGGACTTCTGTTAGTGGAAACGCATCTCCAGTCGAGGAGCTAAAGGATGCTCTGGGCTGAAAGGGGAATAACACATGATTGGGGGTCAGCACTGGAAACGTGTCCTTTCCGCAGGCAGGGATTTGACTGCTCCCACATTCCCAAATGCTCGTGGTTATTTACAGCATAACCTGCAGGGCACAAGTCCAGAAAATGCAAATTTCCTTGGCCCCTGTCAAGTGATGGCATTAAGTGCTGCTCACACAAGTGGCTCCAGTAGGGTTCTGACCCAGCTCTGACCTCTACCATCTGGACCAGTAATCACCAGCTCATTAGACACACAGATCAGATGCTTCCAGATCTGACACCAGATGAACCGTGTGTTGAGCCAGATACTTTGAAATGCTTTATTGGCGCCACAGGGATTCAGGCACTATGAGCATCGAGTAACACCAATCCCTCTTAAGCACTGATACCAGGATGTCAGAGCACTCTCTCTGACATCTCAGGAGCTGCATTCATGCAGGGAAAATGTGGGAGAGGACACCCTGTGCAGGTGTGTCACCTCTTGGCCACACCTTCGATTTTGGGCCACACACTGCAATTACTGTGATTTGGTTTGAACACCCAGCTTTTTTTTTGTTCTGTGTTTCCAGGGCACGATATGTGCTGACAGGGACTCCTGACTGCCACCAACATCTGTGAAGAGTCAGTGGCTCATAAGTCACATGGGAGATGAGAGACTCCATCTCAGTGTGGACTGAAGAACTGGGCAACAACTTGCCAATCTTGCATTCCTGCAAAGCTTTCACATTCCAGACCCACCTCTGCCTTCTTCCAGCCTGACTTGGAAACATCTGTCCCAACCAGATGTGCATGAGCTGTCCCCTGACAAAGCTTGGGCTCTGGTTTCTCCTCTTTGAAACAGTCTTTAGAGAGCACACTTGCTGACAAAGTATTTCTGGTTCCTCTTCTTTGCATGATAGAAGGAGGGCTACCTGAGTGAAACCCATGCTGCCCCTCAGCCTCAGCTTATGTTGGCCTTGTTTTTCCACCACAGCCTACAGCATGAAATGAGAGGATGCATTTGTATTCTTTCAAAATAAATTAGCACCTGACCTTATATGACCTTAAAGCTGGGTATCACATAGAGAAGGACGACGCACACTCAGCTTCTTGAAGTCTTGACTACCAGGTGGCATGAAAACCATTTCTCAAGGCAGAAAGAGCAAGCTTTCTCACTTGCCAGATGGGTAAATCTCAAATGCAGGATGGGGTTCTGTCATGGTTCCAGCAGGGATAGGGTTAATTCTCCCCAGGATCTAGCAGGGACACAGTTATTCTGTCCTATGTGAGCCATGCCCAGGGGTAGCCAAGAGCTGTGTGGGGTTGGGGGGGGAACAGGAATTCACCATGCCGTATCAGGCTGGGAGGTCCCAGGTCAGTCTGCAAGGGGTGGTATCATAATCGTGGTTGTATACTCCCTCCTCAGTCGTGGTGGTGGTTTTTTGTTCCCTTTGCTGTTCTGTTAAACTACCTTTGTCTCAACCCTCGACTTTTGACTTCTTTTCTTCCAATTCTCCCTTACGGTGAGTGGGGGGGAGTAGGAAGGGAGAGAGTGGCT
This sequence comes from Scolopax mira, assembly GCA_004320125.1. Classification (NCBI taxonomy): domain Eukaryota; kingdom Metazoa; phylum Chordata; class Aves; order Charadriiformes; family Scolopacidae; genus Scolopax; species Scolopax mira. The sequence continues at coordinate 2,727 of BJBW01012747.1, read as the reverse complement.
GCCACATGGTTCTTTGTTGCCATCTGAGGCCAAACCACCATGGGATCGCATGCTGGGATTATGCAGGAAAACAAATTAGAACTCAGGTCTTCTGGTTCCTTGTTCTTCAAGCACCTGTGAGGCTGAGTTTGGTTCCTCCATGGTGAGGCGAAATAAAGCGCTGAAATGAGATGACAGAGAATGAAAGGACAATATCTAAGTCAGGAAAGCAGTTTGAAGGCCCAGAGGCTGCAAATTTTAAGGCTGGGAGACAAGATCAGTGGATAGTGGGAAATGAATGAAAGAAAGCCTGCAAAGAACAAGCCAAGCACAGTGGTATCAGGTCCAGTGGGTGAAGCACAATCATGCAATCCAAGGAGATTACATGGCAACAGTGACTGATATGACAGGCATCAGAGGAGACCATCCACCACACAAGGGTTTGGCTGAGGCACCCCATCCCATTAATGTGGGCTGGAAGGAGATCAGAAGGGATACTCCCCTTGCTGCAGAAGATGTCCCGCATCAGAGGAGAGAGTAAGCATTTGGTGATGGTCTGACCACTAGTGCCAGCCAACGAGCAGCCATAGGGAGTGTGCCAGAGCTGACTCTGTAGGGTTTGTACAGGGTCACACCATCCCTCTGTATGTCCTGCTTCTCTCCAATGTATGGCACTGAAGTGTTCCTCTGGCCATACCTCCATCCTGGCAACCCTGAGTCTATTTTGGCAGCTGCTGCAGGTACAGCTGAGCCATGCACATGGAATTCTGCCCTGTGCAAACATTACGGGTTTTTTCTTTAGGGCTTTGGTTGTTATTTCTTCTTTCTTTGCTCATTTCTTTTAAAATAAAAACCTATCAGGCTTTTGAACACAGTGGCTTCCCATGCTGAGGAAATTAATGGTACCCAGAGCACATCACTTAACTGTGGTGATTTGAATAGTGGATGTAAAGATAAGGGCATAACCACAATATGGATGTTTCTACTTACAGTGACAGAAGACGAAGCCTGGAGGTAGTACAATGTACTTTGTCATCGTGCAGGTTCATGAGCAGAGACCAGACATCAAAAACTCCCACAAACACCCAAGCATTTTCGTTCCATCCGAAGAGCTGACACCAAGCAGGAGCTGCAGCCCTGCCTGGGGCTCTGCCCTGCTCCTCCCTGTCAGGCTTTCTCACTCAGGGCTCTGGGTGAAGATTAACAAAGTTGACAAGAGTCTTTTGGCTGACTTCTGTGGGTCTGTTGGTTTGAGATGGCTGTTGATGCTCTGCCTGTGCTTTATTGCCTTGCTGTAAGGTCAGTTCAATATCTCTCATGTGCTGCTGGGCTACTGCCAAAAAGTAATGTAGCAAGACAAGGACAATGCTGAGATGAAGAGATGTGGATGAGCTCAGTGCTCTCAATGTTAATTATCAGGCGTGATTGGCCTTGCTAAAAACTTCCCAGGCCTAGAGCCACAATTTCTCACTCACTTTTTAGCGTGATGGAGAAATGAATGGTATCTACCATGGCCCAACTTCTCAGAGGGATGTAAGTGTACAAAGCAACTTCCATATTAAAATTATCTTGTGACACACACAGGAGTTTGGAATGTGTTTTATTTGACCTTATCTCTGCTCCTGTGCACAGTGAGCCCTGCAGGAGCCAAGTGGCAGAGGAGCAACCAGCAGTTGCCTCAACCTGACTGTGCAGCTGGGCTGGACCTAACAGCTTCTGTGACACTCAAGAAAAAAAAAAAACAATTGTGTGACAGAAAATGGAACTTTTCCCATTTTACTTAGATTGCTTCATTATTCTGAGACAACCCAGCAAGAGGTCCACTGGGCTGTTGGAAGGGAAAGTCAGAACTTTGTTGGCACCTGCCCCAAGCACTTGTAAGTCCACATTGTGACACTAAACCCGATTTGGTCCTCCCTGGCTCTGCACACAGGAGCTCCCAGGCTTTATCCTTGCACTGCACCTGCAGGAGTGGGATTGAGGCACCTGGTGAGGTCATACTGCTGGTGTGGGACAACAAAGTCACCAGTCTGACAGACACATGATTTTCTTTCTCTTTCTTATTCCAGTGATTTCAAGGTCCAGTAACGTGACTTCTTTGAGCAGCAGTCTGTCCTGTTTTCATCACTTTTTACCCATGAAGCTCGGTATACCATAGAATCACAGAATCACCTAGGTGGGAAGGAACCTCTTAAGATCAACTAGTCCAACCAATGAAAAACATTAAAATAAAACCACAGCCCCACAGACGAACAACAACAACAACAACAACAAAAAAAACAAACCCACATGAAACCCACACCACACCCCAAACACCATCAATCCACTACTAATCCATATCCCCGAGCACCATGTCAACTTGTCTCTTGAATACCTCCAGGGATTGTGCCTCAACCACCTCCCCGGGCAGCCCATTCCAATGCCTGACAACCCTTTCTGGAAAGAAATATTTCCTAACATCTAACCTGAACCTCCCCTGGCACAACTTGAAGCCATTACCCCTTGTCCTGTCATCTGTGACTTGTTAGAAGAGACCAACCCCCACCTCTCTACAGCCTCCTTTCAGGGAGTTGGAGAGAGTGAGAAGGTCTCCCATCAGTCGCCTCTTCCTTAGACTGAACAACCCCAGCTCCCTCAGCCTCTCCTCATAAGACTTGTGCTCCAGACCCCTCACCAGCTTCATTGCCCTTCTCTGAACCTGCTCCAGCCCCTCAATGTCTTTCTTGTGGTAGGGGACCCAAAACTGGA